>LQRL01002401.1:15075-41989 GCA_001703475.1 Hydroides elegans
TCTAGCGAAACTATAGTTTCGCTTAAATTAAAGTTTCGCTACCACATATACATTAACATTAAATTCAAACGCTTGCAAGACTCAAAATAAAGTCAAGCAACTTGATTTGATATATCATTTATTGCGATCCAAGAAAGTGACCCGAGAATGTGGAAAATTTGCTTCCATATACCACGCTTTTAAAATATTTGTAGCATTCTACCCAGATTCTCTCACCTTCTTGACATTCCACAACCAAATATGCTGCAGTATGACAATAGTGCCCTCCTTTCGTAGGATTACTTGCTATTGCAAGAGCGAGAATATTCCCCTCTTTAACTAGGTTTCCATATGCTTGATTATATGTTTCTGACATGAGAGTAAGAGAGAAAGCATAAAAGCCTGTTTTAGGGCAGGTAAAATGTCCTGTAACGGGATTGTAATGATTTCCAGGATTCGATGTAATGCCATCAAATTTTATTGTGGCACCTATTTCAACGGTTGTAGTTCCTGTACGATAGGCCGAGAAGGCAAAAGACTGGGCCGCATCTATAAAAGTTAATTATTGTGAGAACATATATCAAGTATAAAATCAAAACAAACATTATGTTAGTGTCTTTTATATTACATAATTAATATTTTGATTATGATAAAGTGACGACAATCAAACAAGAGGTTTAATACATGTTCTAAAAGCAACCCCTTCTTTTTAACACTACCGAAAACGAAAAGTTGATTGCATGACGAAAATGAATCAAAAGGCTTAATACTTATTGTTGAAATCAGTCCCATTCTATTAGAATTTAAAGAAACTTTATCAACTCAGTTTTGCAACGTTGCATACCTTTCATCTGGACAACAGCATGATCAAGTTTGACTGTTTCGTTGTGTAAGCGCTCACTTTTGTTTCTCAGTTCATCGATGTCCTGTTTGACTTGCACCAATTCTCCATTTATACCAGCAGCAGCATTTCTCAACTCATCGTGTCCCTCTTCAATAAAAGAATCAAAGTAATACAAATCATAGACTAAAGGAACCCCGAAAAAATATGTATTTAAGTAATTCCTTAATAAATCTCTAGATTAAGCCTTTAACCGACTTATCTAATTCCTCTACATAAACTCACCTTTTGTTTGAGTATAGTTTTGTTGCAAGGTTGCCGTTTCACGTTCAACATGCTCGCTTTTGAGACCTAGTTCTTTCACTTCATGCTCGCTTTGCAATTGTTTTGCCTTCAATTCCGCTGTTTCTGCTTTGACCATTTGAATGAATTCATCTACAAATAAAAACATTATATTGTTATTCGAACAATCATTTTCCGATTGCTTATATACACTGAATTTGTGTTAGTATATGCATAAACTGTTTTCTGCTCACCGGGTTAGGTGTGTTCATTTCTCTGAATTTACTTTGAAGAAAAATAACCTATAAATTTATAAACTGAATTATACAGATACTATCTCAACGCATTCCGATACCTTATCTAATCGAAACAAATATACGTTTCAAAATTCAAATTCAACATTACAAATTTATCTAGAAATAAAGCTGCTTTTGCCACATCAGTTATTCATTTGCAATTAATATTTAATTGCAATCATAATTTTATTTTGTTTTTATAAAAATTGACATGTTATGGACCTTTTTCCTGCTCTAATATCTGAAGCCTTTCTTTTACAAAGGACAGGTCTTGTTTTACATCTATTTGTTCATCGGGTTCGTTTACGGACTGTCCATCATCTTCTCCTATCGATCAGTATTACAAAAACATTAGAAAACACACCTTCATTTTAATTGTCAAAGTGATTTTTTGTTATGTACATAAACACAAATGAACTGAAGTCTTTCACATTTTTATCGCGATTGTTTTCATGTTATATAACGGTCAAACATAATTGTAATGATGATTTTACCTAGTTTAAGTTTGATAAATGTTATGTTATCTAAATTTAGTATGATATATGCTATTGGTCATCATAATTAGTTAAAAACAACTTACCGGATGCGGTATCTGGATTTGCGATTCTTTCAATACACGTTTCGTCACAGGCTCCATATGGTTCACGTGGAAGCTTGTATTTCAACATTTTTAGAAACAATATATCATGTAATATGTTGGCAAATTCTCATACGTTTAAATATATCTATAGCTCAATTTATAGTCTCTGTTCGTGTTGATAAACGCTTAAATACATGTTTTAACGTTTTCGATTAAACTACATTTCTTTGGCATCTTCTTGAGGTACTACTCACCTTGTTTGTCGTCATATATACTGGTTGCATTGCTGACCATTTCAGGTTTTTCTCCAAAGCCAGTTCAAGAGGTTGTCCAAGTTTTGGAATTTCTGGTACATTCATAATTCGTTTCAACAGACCTTGTCTGTATTCCCGTGATGCCTTCTCTTGATCTGACACTTTTTGCAATTCCAAATCAGCCTGATACATGAGGCCATGTATTTCTTCAATATTTTGATTCACGTCTGCCTTATATTTTTCTAAATAGCTCTTTTCTTGCGCACACTTTCTATTTATATCCGCTTTAACATCATTGATTTTTTCGTTTATTTCAGCAATCAATGCCTCCCTGTGATTCTCCAAATCTTCTAAAATTTGGGTCTCAACGGTTTTAACACCTTGCATATGAGAATCAGTATCACTTAGGAAACTTGTCAAATCATTTTTTATGTCAATCAAATCTTCACGATGGTGATGAAGAACTTGATGTTTTGTTATGTTTTTTACTGAATCAAATTCCATTTTCAATGTCTTAGTAAGAAGCCTCTTTAAATAAATATAAAACGATGTGCTATGCCCCACATCCACAATGCATTTATCTTAGTATATGCAAATATATTTAGAATTTATCCACAAATACATCTAAAAAACTCGTTAGATATACGAGAGCTATTTCTTTATGAATGCTTAAATAGTTGACATGGCTATTTTATACGTATTACTTAGAATTCAAGCACAGTGCGTTATACTTCACCCATTCACATATGTAACGATCGATATGTCAAAGCCAAATGCCGCTGTTAACATATCTAGTGCAAACAGAAAGTCAAACGAGCCTCTAAATGTGGGTTTCATATATATGCCAGTATGCAATAACTGTTCATATGAAGTTAATGCATTTCGATAGTAATGAGGAGCAATTACCCGAATATAAGGAAATACGGTAGTATGTTGATGAATGGTTTATAAGAGGTTTAATAGACAAGCTTTATAAGCTTTATTAAATTGTCATGAAAGAAATTATAACAAAATTGTATAAATAACTTTATAAACGGTGAATGTAAAGATCATAGGGGTAAATGAAGTGTTTAATAGATTTCCACTCGACAATAAGTTTTGAAGTTCTTTCATAAGGCTTATTACGTAGCTAAAACAAACGTTCTTTTCATGAGTGTAAGTAGTGCGCAAACATATGGCCTGTTCTTTTTTTGTTTTCAAGTAGCTACGGCATTACTTGAGATATAACCAAATTTCATTCTGTAAAAATCACGTGATTTAATTTCGTGTGAAAAGACAAGGTTTCGTTTTATGTTAACAAATAAAGACAGAATATGTTTTATCATCCACTAAGACATGACGCAGCACCTGAATTAAACACCTCATTTTACACAGGATTGATCTAAAAAAATATGTAAACAAGTGCTTTACGACATGCATGTTGATATTATTAAATGTGCTGTAAAATGCAATGCTTTCAAATATTGATATTTTTTTCATAGATTATATTTCAATATATAAGATTTTGTTTCTTGACAGAACCCATCGTGTTTTAGCTGTATATTACATTATGATATCATGAATGTCATGTTATCATAAAACCAAACGCTCACATATGTATAGTTTATATATTATTTACTCTTTAAAATAAAAGTACAAATAAAACATACTTTAAAATGAATTTTTCAATTTCGAAATGCAGAGTTTTTAACTGTGCAATGAAGCGTGAGGGCCCACAATCAATTGTTTCAAATACCACTCACATTTTTCTTAAGTAAATTCGAGCATGAGTATGTTTAGGATAGTTTATTACAACTATATCACCACTGTAAAAGCTAAAATGAAATAAACATGAAGATGAATAGACTCATATAATAGAATTTACCGGGTTATAACACATATATTTGAACTAGTGCACTTGCATGATACCATTTTAAGATAAGCGCCGTAAAATCACGGCTTTGTAATTTAGGAGAGGGTAGAATCAGCTTACTGCATACACTCGTCACATTTATCGTTATATTTATCCAGTTCTAAAGCATTAGGGTTATTCTTGGGAACAAATCCTTTCATGTAAGAGTCGTATGCTTATCATAAGACGCAGTTTATGATTTTATGGGAAGTGAATATTTAATATTCTAACAGACATATAATTTGGATACATATCTTATACATATGATAATTAGCTTTAATGCATATAGGTTTATTTCGATTCTAAATATTATTGAACAAAAATTAATGAATACAATTAGTCAAACCCACATTATCAAAACAAAACTAATCAAAGCTTATAGTTTAGATATTAAATCGAGACAAACGAATTGAAAAATGGAAGAAATACAAAAAGAAGTAGTTCCTATAAATAAACTTTCAAAACACGAAGTTCTCAATCAACATCGGGACAATTTAATTAAAATGAAGAGTGATTTGATATCGCGCATTGATGATACCAAATCTAAAATGGAAGGCATTGATATCAAGGAAACCCAGATTTTGGGAGATTTAGAAAAGGAAAGAGAAGCATGCATTGCTGACATAAACAACAAATTCAGTGATGTAAAATCAGATCTGAATAGAAGGTGTGCACAAAAGATGGACGATTTAGCCAAGTATAAGGCGAAAATGAGTGAGGATTTTGAGGCGACTGATGATTTTCTTGAAGAGACTGATTTGGAATTAAAAACCGTGTCGGACCAAGAAGTGGCATCGCTAGAATACAGAAAAGAGCTATCTAAAAGGCTAGTGGATGTTTCGAAAATTCCCAACCTTGCTCGACCGCTTGAATTGGTTTTGGAGAAAAACACGAACTGGTCTAATATTCTTCCGATATACTTACGGACAAAAAAGGTAATGCATTTTTAGCTTACACAATCCTGTAGTAATACTTATTTTCGTCAAACAATTAAGGACACCGGCCATAGTTGTGTTTAATTAGCTTAAAATTTTTACAAAATATTGTTATGACAAATTATTGTGTTTCAAGTAACCCTCGATTTATTTTGCATGGGTAATACTTAGCAGCTATACTTACGTTGATTAACATATTCATTTGAAGCAATCTATTCATCACTATATAAGCTAGAGCCAACATGTCATGTTTAATATGCAATACCGAATATACAAATATGAAAAATATATATGAGAATTATTGATAGCATTGTTATATTTATAATTTATTTGTGTATACGCTTTATGTATATTATCAAATACATTGAAAACAAATTTTTCAACTACATGACCATTTCAATGATGTTAAGTAAGTCGTATATGAGTTATGGTATTTATTTCATAAACATAAATATGTTCGTAATATCTTATTACTCCGTTTTTATAATTGATCATTATAATTGTTTATAATTATTGAAACTATTTAATTATTGAACCTTTTTAAATTTAAGATCTAGACACCATTTTTGGAGCCTGTGACGAAACTTGCCTTGAAGATCCCATCCACGGAAAACAAAGTAAGATGATTGAACATTTAAAATAACTTACAATAACTATTAAAACAGTATCTTTATTTTTACTTTACTAACACTATTAATAGTATGTATTAATACTTAATCAAATTGTTATTTCATTAAGTTCTATCCATTATTTGGTAGACGACGGAAAAGTTGAGATGAAGGAGACACAAACTGATATTCAAGGAAATCAAACACGAACCGAACGAGAAATAGTGAAACTATGGACAAAATTTGCGCAATTAGAGAAAGATTCCGCCATGATGAAACAGAATGCTGCTCAAAATAGAGGTAAGATCAATGCATGTATATATATTATTTGTTTTCAAAATATGCTATTGTATGAATGATATACGAAAAAATCACTAGTTAATATCACCTGTTCAATAATCCAAGCGAATTCAACCAAAATGTTAAGCAATATTAAATTTGGATGAAAAAAACTGTTTGAGAGGTCCAATTTAACTCAAAACCAGTTGGACCTTATTACAAAATTCGCTTGACCTAGCGCAATATACATCAACTATTCTTTTTGAGTATATGTTATGCACAGGTATAAAGCTACTCAAAGAAGCATTCATGCAAAAATGCACTAAAACTGGTTTATGATGTGTTCTGTCCAAGTGGGATAGTATAAAACACGGACAGAATTATACATAACATATGAAGCAATTTAATACGAAGTAATCAAACCCCAGATTTAATAAAGAGATGTGTTATCAGAAAAACAGACGGTGTTATCAGAACATGTACAATATTTGTACATTAAGTTGGAAAACAACACCCTATAAAGGCGATTTACAAAAATATCAGAAATCCAAAGTACAACGTTCGAATGAACAAAGCTTGTGTGTTTAAATCGCTAGATTTGGATTTATTTTTTGTGAATAAGCATGTGATTTCATGTACTATCCAATAAATTAAAAACATTGATCGATTTTGATATCAACAAACGTTAGAGACCAAGTAAATAAAAAGACTGATAATTTTTTCTTATGATATCAGCATTTTAACCAATATTTTCTTTACAAATAGCAGAGAATAAAGGGCTTAGTGATACCGTTTCGGTCTTGACAAAAAGTCTTCAACACGCAAATAAAGAAATTGATAGACTACGAAGCAAATGTAAGTATATACATAATGGAACATGATTGTGCTAGAGCTATGTGCACACATTGAAACAATTGGTTATATATTAGCGTTTCACATATATGAAATATGATGTTTCCTATATAATGGAACATACCTACCCGTAGAGGTTACTTAGACATGCTAAAAGCATTGATGACTCTTACTATTATACTCCACTTCCTGGGAATGAACAATACAATTATTATATATCTTTATTAGTCAGCCGATATTCAAATGATTTAGAACGTATTCTAAGCTGTCTATATCGAATAAAAAAATGTCAACATAATAATGTTGATTTGTTTTGTATTATTATTAGATGAGTCTCCCTTGATTGCCTTTTCTGTCTACATGAAAGAATCAACCGTTGTCAATTACGGGAACACCATGAAATTTGATGGCATTACATCGAATATTGGAGAATCATACAACGCGGACTCTGGGCATTTTATGTGTCCTATTGCAGGCGTTTATGTGTTTTCTGTTAATCTGATGTCAGAAAAGGGCGTTAAAGGGGCATATGGGCGACTTGTTAAGGAAGGCAATACAATAGCAATGGCCTATACAAGCCAAACTGAAACAGTAAAGCACTATCGTCATGCTGCGGCATTTGTCATTGTGGAGTGTGAAGCAGGAGAGCGAATCTGGGTGGAAGGCTACAAAATACAAAGCTGGGTGTTTGGAGAGCGGTTTTCGACATTTTCCGGCTACATCCTTAAATAATTCCATACATGAACAACGATACGCTTTATTCGTTTAGCAGATATAAAACATACATACTATGAATCAAATTTTAGCATCTATATTATATATATCTGTCTTTGCATTGTTTTTAAAGCTGTTTTTTTCGCTGTGACAGAATGTGGAGCTTATTAATCGATACATTAGGTACGTTGTATTCTCTAGTTGTTGATATTGATTGTAAGTATACATACCTATAGCAGATTGAAAACGACAGATATCATGAGTTCGGTAATCCGAGCACTCAATGCAAACATGAAGCGAGACAACAATTTGTCTGATAGTTGTGTTTGCCTAGAGTTATTCTTATTAAAGAACTAGTATGTTTGTGCCGTGTAAACTCAATTTTATGGCAGCTTTTATAAAATCAAATGATAAATAATTACTTGTAAACTGTTTCTGTATGCAAAATTGCACTCTCAGTGGTCAGAAATAAATTTATTGTTTGAATTGTATTCGTCCGGTTGCAGTTTCGGTCGATGAATGCACAATGCAAAATGCAAAATCGATAACACTTAAGATAATGTCAATTATTATTAAGTTTAGACAGCCTCGCGGGTTTGCAGATTTAATCCAAATGGTCATTGGGTGTCAGGTGCCTAGATACATGCGCGAAACACTAAGGGGTAGATAGGATCGGGTTTGGACACTTCGGCCCCTACCACTTCGGCCCTACATCTGCCTAACCACTTTGGACCCTTGCGCCCCTTTTGGAAAAAAAAAAACACTTCAGCCCCTCGTCTAGACACTTCGGCTTCGGCCCCTCGAGAAAAAAAATACTTGCAAAAGGCTTAGGCTCTTTGTAAAAAAAAATCGGCCCTACTTCTTCGGCCCTTTTCTCTAAGTCTCATTGATAAAATGTTATAAAAACTATCAAAATTGAGTTGAATTATTTTACAAATGATTCGGTATAAAGCTTTTTGAAGACGAGGCCATTCTTGTTTATATTAAGTATATATTTAAATTTTTTTCTGCGCGAGAATGTACAAAAATGATTTTTTTTTTCATGATATTTATTTTTCCAAGTTATAAATCAATATATTTAATTAAATGTTTTTGATTATAATTTTCCGTTTCTTACTGTAGATTTACCATAGCAATGTATTCTTATTTGATATGAAATCATATATAACTACATTAAATATCAACAATTGGATAAACATATTTTAACTTTACTGAAACTCATCAAGTAAAAAATCAAGTGTTAACATATTGACTTGGAATTGTAAATTGTGGATTAACTGATCATTTCATTAAATGATATAAAATGGTTTAGATATTGTTATTAAATTCTTATAATACAAGGGACCGAAGTCGTATGCGTCAAAAATTAGGGACCAAAGCGTTTTTAGGAAAGAGTCGAAGTGTCTTTATGGAGGGGCCGAAGTGTTTTTTTCCACAAGAGGCCGAAAAGTCTTGACGAGGGGACGCAATATATTTTCAAAAAGGGCCGAAGTGTCCAATCAGTAATAAAATAACTATTCATATGTTAGCTTGCTATAAAGAGTCTACGTGTCACGCCCCTGTATGCACCGATCAATAGAGTACTACAAATTGGGATTATATAGATTCTGATCTTTAATGTTTAGGCGAGAACAACCACAATCAACTCCATTAGATTCTATTAAGTTTGCTTGGCAAATGTCAAACACATTGTAATGATCACCGTGATTTTATTAATAAACAGATACACCACATTTTTATGAACAAAAAATATTAAGGATTTTTCACATTTTCAATTTTTACAAATTATTAGAACAAAAATGAATAAGAAATACGATTAATTGACATGAAAAATTGCCGTATCCTTGTCCCTATCTATTGCAAAGAATTTGTCCAGATTGCAAAGAAAATGAACTTATAAGAAGGAAAAAACCGAGTCTAGATCTAGAAAAACAGACCTTAATTGCTTATGAAAACGTCCACTGGGTATTCCTCACGCCAATGCCATATCGTAGATCAATTTTCAATTTTAAAATATACCATGAAGTAAGACTGGATATATTTCCGAAATACATTTTATATATCAACGTTTCGTAATATAGGTTTTTCATCAGTTTTCGTTCCCAATCACGCCGTGTTACAATCAAACATTAAAATGATTATTATAATTTTTATAATGGTATTACTTATTATATGTTTAATATGTAAAGAAATAAGTTAATTTCTCGAAAAAGGTTACGCATTTTGAGAGATTTGAGAACAAAACATCAAATATCGCATACAGTACATATAAAGCCCTCATAGAGAAAAAGTGTTTCAGTAGTTGAGATCAAAGACATGCATAAAAAAAAACATTATCATTCAGATGTAACAAGCATATTTTAGGTAGACATCCTTTTCCAAATACTCTATATGTATTCAACCGGCAGATATCTACATGTTCGGTAAACGATAGACTGCGAAGCATATATATGAATTTATATATGGTTTTTAGTCCATCATTTACCAAAATCTTTCAGTGTTGATATTGTTTATTATTTAAATGCGTTCATGTAATAATTTTTGTTTCATTTAAAGCATACTAAACATTATCAACGTGTTTTTTCTCGTTCTAACTTCTTAGCGTTTGTCTGATCCGTGTTTGATCTGCCTGAATATAATGTATATTTTCTTTAAGAGCGGGTATAATATAAATGTTTTCTTGGAATAGAGTAGCGACTAAAGGGACACAATTTATGCATCATTTCATTATAAATGATTACGAAAAATACATATTAAGCACATGTTATACACATAAATGTTGGCGAAATAATCAAATAACTTTGAACTGAACCAGAATGATATCAACAACAAATAATTATCTTGGTGGTATAACTTATATATTTTAGTCCATGTACACGTGCTATAACTTAAGCTGTCAATGTCTCTTTGTAAAATAGATTCCCAAAAAAGTACATATACAATAGTGACACAATTCATATAAATACCAACAATATTTTTGATTTGACTATCCTATGTTAAGATAGTGAACAAATTCAACTAACTGACAATGTATATCTAGCAAAGATGTATCACAAGCATGTGTCGTATTTATAACTCAAAAATACTATGTTGAATGAACTTATATCAGTACAACAAGGCCCTTTCATAAACAGCATAAACGAAGTATTATGCGTGTATTTTCACCCACAACAGAGAAAACATGTAATGATCCTGGTCGTCATTGTATCTTACCCGAGGCAAATATGAAACACACAATTTACGATATTTAGGCATGGTCATATGTTCTTTACCCCATTGTGAAATTATTACCACGGTATGGGATACCCTTTGTCATTGTCACATATGAGAATAAATACCGTTATGCAGTTAAATCTAGAATATAAATGAATATGTTGTGATTCATCTTCATACATGATTTTTTTATTAAACCCACTTAAAACCAGTTTAAGAAATTCAGTATGCGTATTTCGTTACATGAAGTGGTAATTGCGTGACACCTTCATCTAAAAATTTATTCATATGATAATTTTAATTGTTCCGGCTTATTTTTACTCTGTGTTTTCTAAATATTAACGAGGCAGTGATATTCGGATATTTATTCAATTTAAGGATACATAAGGGTAATGTCACGGTAATGTTAAGTTTTATATGTTAGCTAAAATGTGCTTGTATATATAACGAAATCAATCCAAACATTTGGTCACTACGTTGAATATTTCAAGCCATGATTAACATGTAAAGTAAGATTCAAAATGAAATAATCAGCTTATTCCAAATTGTTTTTTTTGTCAGATTTGAATAAAAGCACATACGATTCGTATCCTCTGCTACCTAAACCAGTGTGCCGATATAAATTTGCATTCTCAGCTGAAACCTTTGATATGCAGGTCATTTTATATTGTAACGTAATTCCTATATAGTCAAGGGCCTTTGAATAGCGCATTTTGAAAATAACATATTTCATTGCAATTTCGTAAAATTGAACCAATACTTTTCAAATCGACTTCATTACTCATTGTTTGCCGCAAGAATCGATTTGTATAACACAATGCTTAGCAATTATGAGCTTAAGTAACATAATTAGCGAATGCTAAAAGGTTTTAAAGCTTTGCAAATGTTGATATTGCATAACTTCTATTTCCTTTTGGTTCTAATATAATTTTTACGAACTGTTTCTTTTACAGTTTAAGGCATCCAAATAAAGCATATGGTATCATTTGTATTTCAAAAGGAGACGTTTTAAAGACACAATACATTGACTAAGAACATCCTTATTGGTTTGCAATCCAGCTATATTGATACATTTTTATTAAAGGATAATAGGTTTCGAAAGCACAGTTATGGATATATTCCTACCTGAAGTTTCTGACGTTAAACACATTCATGCAAATTAGTCAGGCTTAGCATGCATTTTCCGCTTAAAAGAACAATGTATAAAGCAGACGAAACTTGCTCAATGGTCGGAATATATCAAATAATGAAATATTAATCGGTATGCCATATTGTCATGCAATTTGCTTTGTTTTATATTTTAATAGCATATTCCAATATAATAGATAGGTGAATACTATGTAGAATTAAAACTTGAAATATTTCACATATATTTCCTTTGAGAATCTGTAATGAAGTGAAATTGTATGAATCCCTATTTAATATTTAAAAGCATACTTTTGAATATCATGTACACAAAAAGAATATAAAATCAACATTTAACAATGGATTAACAATTGCATGCATAAGAAGTAACTTTCCATTTTCAAAACGTATTTTGAAAAAAAAACTATTTGGTGGAAAGTCCAACAGGAGAATATAAATACTCGCCAAGGAATATTCGTATTTTGTATAGCTTTATATATATTTGAATTTATATTTTAAACTTGAAAAATAAAAATGCCATTAGGGTTAAAAAGACGCGGTGCTTAGTAGTAAAGTTTCATCAAATAAATTATCCAATATATCACACGGTGCAGCCGCTATAAACGACCATTATGGGAATTGCTGCCGGTTATTTTTCACGGATCCTAATTGTTATTTTGACGATATCTTTACTTTCTCGTAATGTTTTAAGCAACTGTAGTGTAAATGAAAACAGTAGAAACACATACATGCGTGTAATGGATGTCGACATTACTTTAGTGCTTAGGCTACAGGATATATTCAAAACATGTCAGTTTGGTAAATATCATAGAATGTTTAATTTGCGTTTATGTTTGGATCACTGTTCACTGAGAGGAAGTTCACATTGTATGGCCGTGGAATTCTCTGAGCAAGGTACAATTATGACTTTTTGCAACTACATATGTACTTAAATGTTAATTCTTGGGCATGTAACACAATCAAACTTTATTTTGAACCATAGAAAAATATGAATTAATTCATTAATTCAATAATCACATAGCATTATTATATTCATTATTACATGAAACATAAAAGTAGATTTGAATAAATTGCAATGGTAAATAAGCATAAATACCGAACCGCTGCTATGATCATTTGTGTTTATTCATAATTATTTAGGCATTTATATTGCGCTTATCAAGCCATGTCACTAAGCGTTTCACTTTTAATGCATATAATTAGGACACTTTTGTATATTTAACGATTTAGGTAAGTAATCCATGTGTCAATTGGACGGCGCAAAATCTTGCTTGAGTTCTTTGGGCAACCATGATACAATTTAATTGCACTTTATTTCAAAGAGAAATCGACTAACTCCTAGGTGGTTGCATGTTTGATATGAATCTAGAGGCATGACGGGGTCGAACTCACGTCCCTCGGATTCATGTTTACTTGGCTGGTTATCGCTTAAACCAACTACGCCACCGCGTTCCTGTAGATTAACTGTAGAGAGAATGGCACCATTAATTATATTATAGTTTCATTATAATGTTATAAGTATATAACTTTTGTTTCAATTCTGAAAATATAATGTTATATTCCTTTCACAGGTTGCCGGTTTTGTTATCTCTCTGAATTCGAAGAAGAAGCCTTACATAATAATATTACATATGTGACTGAAACTGCGCTAGCAAGTAAGAATTAAAAATATGGCACTCTGTATTCTTTTGCTATTCTCATCTATCACAACCACTTTAAGTTTACGACATCCTGAATTGAAGCTTCAACTGTTGCCAAATCGACAAAATTAGGTATAGGGATATCATATCCAAAGAAATACGATAGGAAACCTTTCACAATATATATTTTAAAAAATGAGTGTATATATGGTCCTATTAAATGTAAACTTTTGATTAACATAAGACTAAAACATATATTATTTTCTGTAACAGACACTTGTGATGCGAGATTAGACGGTCATTGCTATAGACTTACCAATCAAGGCATGTCAAAAGCAGATGCCAATATGCACTGTCAAAGTCAAAACGGAATAGTAGTTGAGATTGAAAGCATGGCTGAAAACAACGTAATAATTGAGATACAGCAAGCATATGGTAGGTCAAATTATTTCATACAGAAACTGAGGATGTTTAACTCGTCAAATTGTGTGAGAAACCTCTCAAATATTTAATGTTTTTTTGTCTCTTGTATTGTCGATGATGTTTTTCTTAATACGTGGCTGGGTTTCATTTTGCAGGTGTATATCGTATTTGGTTGGGTATCAACGACGAACTGAACAACAATCATTGGTTATCTGACTCTACAGGAGAGCCAATCATCTTTGTGAATTGGTTTCCTACATCACCAGATAATGATGATGGCTCTTGCGCTGCTTTGATATTGAATTCGGAACAATGGGGCGATTATGGTTGCAGCTGGGGTGGGAACACTGCACCAAGAGTTATATGTGAAATTGTGGTTTAGTCGCAAAAGTGGCGTAAATGAGTGATGTAGAAATAAGAAGATTATTTCACAATGTAACACTCCGAACCAAAATATATTGTTATTTACTTTTCTGATTGTAGTTCTTATTAAGAAATGAATATTATGTATTAAAAATAACCAGGTATTTGGGGACATTGTTATAGGAACACTCGTCAACCAATTATTTGGAAATTACCGGAAAATGAAATATCCAAAACGAGAGGGATAAAATATTTTTTTCATTTAAGTAGAAATCACGAACACATCATACGAATATGTAACACACATTCTTATAAGCTGATATAAATATTATATAAACTAAAGCAAAACCTAAGCAAATACAATTACATTTATTCATTTATGTAAAAAACAATGTCTTTCTATGAACGGATCTCTGGAGTAGACAAACATGAATAATGTTATTAGTTTCATCAGCATGACATATGAGATACCTATGAAAGCTTTGCAAACAGCAGTTACATAATGCATTAGTTAATTCGACCTTATAACAAAATGATTGCCGAGATATCAATAAGTTCATTTTGCACAACATGGTTCGAATGACATTTTTACGCTTTAGGCCTGATGGCGGACTTGAAATGTCAGTCAGTTACGTTAAAAAGATATGACTTTGATGTGTCTTGGAGATAGTCATGGAACGTCCTAAACGTGTTACATTAACTATTGACACATATGCCAGCAAATACGAAGGCAAATATATAAAATCGAAAAATTTGATGGATGACATAAACCCTCGTATCAAATGTCATGGTAAAGATAGCGATCGTTAAGCCGGGTGTTGTGATGAGAAATAAAAATCACATTTGAATTTATTATTCTATATATTATACTAAATACTTATATTCTATACATTATACCTTATTCTTTAAATTAATATATAGGCGATCTCGAATCTCATCAAATAACAAAATCTATTGGCTCATATTGTATGATTTCCCTAACATCAAACTCACTGAATAAAAGTCTAATTACGATAACTTAATTTTGATGTATAAATGTAAAAAAAATCCATATTGATATGAATATTGAAGAAAAGTCGCTATTGGATATTTCACAATAAATCTTTAGGTTTTGTTTTGCATTATCCGTATGTAACAATATTATTTTATTTACCTAAAGTCATTAATAAAGGAAAATATGAACTATAACAAGATAGAAAATTCGATTCAATTGCATTGTATACACATCCTATGACATCCGATATTATTGTTAGAGCATAGTTGTCTCGGAATAACGCTTTTTGTTACTAAAGGCATTATGTTTCATTGCTTAATAATTCACCGAGTTCCATAACTACAATAGCATATCATAGTTGACAATGATGAGGCTCTCCTGGATTCCTTGCTCCCAACTCCCACCTAGGAATGTGATATTAATGTTGAAATTTTTAAGTTAAACCTACAACACGATTATTCAATTCGATAACGTGTATTTACAACTTAAATTCTATTGTTTTTCCATTGTGAGTTCCAGGTTTACTTAAATCAATAGAAAACTATATTATGACATATTCCTGAAATGTACTGAAACCGTTGTAGGCAACGTTTAGAAAAAAATAAAATAACGAAAGGATAATGTTTAAAATACACGTTACTTCGCTTTTACTTTTAGAAAAACCTTCTGTGTTAACTGGGATCAGGTAACCTTGTTTCATTGAACAAGGTATTTGCGTTGTCATGTATCATCATAAGCTAAACATCAATATTTTGACGCATTAATCCAATGAACCTATAACTAATTGAATTTAACTGGCTTCAAAACCTATAAACAATCCGAAAATGTGCGTTACACGATTTTACGTGAGTATATTGATAAATATTATGATTGAATTAGTGCTATGTGGTGATAAGGCATCATTTACAGAACTGCCAGGACATAGATTGATCTCAACACATTTAGAAACATTGGTTGCAGCTAATAAAATACAATGCATTCGCGGTTGTACGAACAATGTGATGTGCGCTTCGGTTAACTACAAGGCTTTTGGCAATGCAGTCGAATGCGATCTTAATTCAGAATCCATGGAAAACAGAGACCGCCTCATTAAAGACAAAGGAAGTACCTTTTCGTGTGAGTATGTTGGATTTTTAACAATTAAATTAAATAAGATATACCCTATCCTTAGATTTTGGAACGTTGCCTTGCCATAAATTAAAAAAACTGTCTTAAATAATGAGACGTATTCAAATGATTAAATCTAAAATATAACTACCTCGCATTTAATTGGTTGCATTTTGGAGTCATACTGTCCATTCACTTGGTATATCTAAACAATAAAATGAAATCAATAAGCATAAAGAGCATTTCATTATATTTTTGAACAAGCTTTTAATCGCAAATGTTTCTTCTAGAACCATTTAGCATTTGTCAATTTAACTATTCGTTTCCATTTTGACTAAAGCACAAATTCATATTTAGTTTTTTCCTTATAGGGCGTGTTATTAACTAATGACCAAATATATTTTAATAGTGTAAATTTGATGAACAGATAAGTGTGACGCTCGACTGAATGGGCACTGCTATAGGCTGAGAAATCAAGCAATGTCAAAACACGAAGCTCAGATATATTGTCAAATGAGAAATGGTTCAGTAGTGGAAATTGAAAATATGGAAGAAAATCAGGTGATACAGGATATACTTCAAGCAAATGGTAAGTGTTAAAACTGTGAGGCACTAATTTTTTCATTCACTTGCAGCAAGAATATTGTAAGGACTTCTATTATCAATAAGCTATTCCACTAAAATATCACCTTTACACACATACTGATACGAGTGTTTCTCTCATAGATTTTTTAAAAGTATAAAACAAGTAGATACTCATAACTGCTAGATGTGATTACACATTTATATTTTTGTATCAATTTTAGCTTTTCGAGATGTATGCTCACATTATTGCCTGTGCATATTAATTTTGTCTTATAGACATCGAACGTTTTTGGTTGGGCATCAATGATGAATTGGTAGAAGACCATTGGGTATCCGACACGACGGCTAAACCAATCAAATTTGAGAATTGGTTTTATAGTACGTCCATTAGAAACGCGGGTTCATGTGCAGCAATCAATAACTTTGGAACATGGGGTGATTATGGTTGTGGATGGAATGTGCCACAAGTTTTCTGTGAAATTGTGTATCAATCGAAAAGGGTAAAAGGTAGTATGGTAGAAATAATAAGTCACACGGTAACACTTTATGGAACACATTTACGTCGTGAATGCAAAACAAAGTTTAGTAAATGCTTAATAAAATAACGATTTTGATAATGAATAGGTTGTTTAAGTATAGTTTATAGAGCAATTATGATTATCTGAATGTAGCGTAAATAATGGAAAACGAATTATCTGTAAAATTGTATATTTGCCAATTGATTCCATACATCGATGTAGTGGCAATCAAAAGGTGTTTATCTAAATTGGGACCTTAAAAATATAAAAAATCTTTCAAAAAGAGACGCGATAAAGTTTTGTCGATTTCCAAACATTAAGAACCCACACATTTGAAAGCCTTACGGTTAAATCTTAAATTATAAGCTCTAACCTCCAACCGTACGAATTCCCACACGATGTAAAATAACGTGCATTGATACTTTTTATTGCTTTAACTCTGATGAATGGTATGTTGTCATCCAAAGCAATAAGTTAAATTTATTTTTTGACGTCTGATACCGGATACCTTGTAAAACATTGAGGTACGGTAATATTCTAAATGGCTGAATATATATTTACTAAACGACCGTATTAATATTTTCAATGTTGCTCTGACACATAAGTTGATATAATAATCGCACTGGTGTCGCCTCACTGAAAATGATGCAACATAGCAAACGGAAGAATCCAGGATAAAATAGTACCTTGACATTAAGTATACGGATATTAACCTATTGCGACTTTTATAATTGCTCTAAATTCATGGCTCGTAGAATCCTTTCTTTCTTATAAACTACTCTTTCAACGTTTTCATTTTTTGTCGGTTACTATGCAAGAAGTGTTTGACATAATTGATGTGTCACACGTTTTTAAGAAATTGTGTGACCCAATCATACAAGCTTAAACGTATTTTGTTCTTAATCTCCTAAACATTGCGTAATTACATATCAATTAAAGTTTTTTAAACAAGTGAGTCAAAGTGTTGAGATATCAAATGAATTAACATCACCATTCAGAAACATTTTTGGCTATACACTTTTTTGGTCTATTTATGACCAATAAAATGCCCGGAAAATGTACTATAGCAACCATCTAGCAAACGGCTTGTTATTCCATAGCTTTCAACCCATATTCTATCACCTGCGTTACAGTGTACAATAACGCTTCCTGAAGCCTGACTGATATCATCGTCTCCACCGGTATGATTTGCTAATACCAATTTAAGAGATTGTCCTTCTTTAACCAGATTTCCATGAGCGTTATATTTTGTCGCCGTTGTAAGGAAAAATGCGTAAAAACCATGACGTGGACATGTAAAATGTCCGGTTAATGGCCTGTAATCATTTCCTGTGCCGGTTGAATCCCTATCAAATTTTATAATACTTCCCTTTTCGTGATAAGATATGCTTAGCAGGTTGACCGAGAAGGCAATAGGTTGAAGGGTTTCTATAATCAATGTGATAAGATTATTGATATATAATTCTAAACCATTCATTGAATAAAATGTTATGTAAATAAGGATTTCGTGTGTATAAACGCTACATTATTTTGTTCATGGGCAAAACAAACATGGCAGCCAAATGACATGCAAAAACAATTCCTAGAAAATGAAAAATGCTCAATTGTATTATAATATAGGGCAAAGATTAAAAATTGAAGACAATAAAGGGGAAAGACAGCAACACTTTTTTGTCGTTTAAATCACTCAATCATTTTGTTATAACGAAACAATATTCGATAAAGAAAGACTATTTATATCAGTGTTTGATAAGAAGTGTTAAGAAATATTTCAGATAGCAATGAATTATTAGATCTATTCAATGTTTACACGGGTTAAGAGGACAAATAGGTGCGTTTTAAACACGTGAGGGTTGATAAGATTATTGCAATAATAGTCAACCTAGGATAAAACTAGTAGTATATAAAAAAATATTATCAAGCTAATTGCGAATTGTTTTACACATAGAACAGCAAGACAGTTAAAAATTGAAAAGTGATACCGTGATCACACACGAATTCACATAAAAACAGGGTATCGAGAAACACAGTAATGCTAAGTTAAATCTAGAATTGGTAGATTAAACGAACGTCACGAATGATCGAGAATAGAACAGACAAGGAAACTACAAATTGCAATATAGGTAACATCACGAGTAAAATAGAATCCATCAAAAATATTCCATACCTTTCATCAATTTGCTTTCATTTCTCAGTTCATCAATTGCCTTGTCTGTTCTTAGCATTGAATCTTTTGTTTCCGTGGCAAAATGTTTAAGTTCGCCATGTTCTTCTTATTATTCCATGAAAAATATATGAAACACATTTGTCAGTTGATATTCGGACATAATAATATAGCAAATGTTTGATATCACTATTTAAAACTAAACTATTTACTCAAAATATGAGGGGTTTTGAGCGGCCTTCTTTGTAGTTTAGGAATAAAAAAGATTAACGATTTATTTTCTGTTCAAACTATCACATACCATTTATCTGATCAATGTGTCGTTTCAATGTAACTGTTTCATTACAATTACGTTCGCATTTATTTCTCAGCTCATTAATTGCTTGGTTTGCTTGAAACAATTCATCGTTTATTCCGGTAGCAGCATTCTTTTGCTCTTCATATTCATCTTGACATTTCATCATAATCAGAAAAAAAAAACATTTTCATAACATGAACGGATGTACACAATGTGATAGATGTTGTTAATCATTGCTATAATTTAATGAAATTTGATTTATGCATTTAACATTAAGAGATCATTTTTTATGCGTGCAAACAGTTACATTTTTGCATTATGATAGATAATTGTTGTATCAGATCTTCTGAAATAAAGCTTGATCACCCTTCCTTTCAGCAAGACTTTGTTGAATAAGCCGATTTTCCTTTTCAATGTGCTGTTCTGTTTCTGATTGCTTTGAACGAATCTGTACTTGCACGTCTTTTGTCTCTGATTTAACAAGTTGCATAAACTGATCTATAAAAATATGGTAAACCAAATTAAATCGATATATTTGATAACACGTTGAACAATTTCTTGAAATAGATACATGACCGACGAATAAATCTAGCATTGTAGTTGCATTAATAGTTGTCTCAGTTAATGTATTGTATTATTCCACAAGTATATTGAAAAAATGCAATTTAGTAGCTTGTGTAGCATGTGTACCTTCACATGCTATTTATCATATAACATAATGCATTTATTATTGGATCATTAAAAATACATAAGCACGATACACTATGCAAATTATATAAATAAGAATGCTATAATAAATATGATAAATAATAATAATAATAAATATAACAAATATGATAAATAATTTTGTTCTAACCTTTGTCATCTTCCACTTTTTGGAGCCGTTCTTTCAAAACAGATATTTCCCATTCTACATCCACGTTTTCTCTGCGTTCTTTGAAATGAGTGTCTTCTGCATAACATTGACAAATGACTATCTCACCTGATTTACATATTGAAACCAAATACATCTCCTGGACATTTCTGTCAAATATAAAATTTGATAATATCTAACTATTTTGTTTATATTAGCAATTGATTACATTAATTTATTCCTAATACTACAAACGATACAATTTACCAGATAGAATGCCTGGTGAAGCATTTTCGTCTATGCATGTCTCACCGCAAGCTCCATATTCAGCTTTTAAAACCTTAAAATGAAAACATCAATATCTAATATTTCTCACATTCATGCTATTATGCCAATTAGGTTATAATGATATGTTGTAATGTTGTAATAATTGTCAAGGCAGTCAAGTCATATTCCAATAAGGTGAGGTAAGTCAATTGCACAAATTCAATCTAACTATTTCAAAATGAAAATATACGACTTATCTTAAAGTATCGATCAAATAAGCAGAAGAAATAACAAACTTGATTGTTTTGCAGGTAAACGGGCTCAATTGTTGACCATTTTTCATTTATCTGAACTCCCAATTCAAGCGTTTCCTTAAGCTTAGGAACCTCTGATACATTCAATAGACGTCTGTAAAGCTCTTTTCTGTACTCTCGCGATGCTATTTCCTGTTCTGTAACTGTTTCCAATGCTGACTCAGCCTTCTTCAAAATGTCTTGTATTGTTTCAATATTCTCATTCACATTTGTCTGATACTTGTCAATATCGTCCTTTTCCTCAACACACTTTCTATGAATATCCTCTTTTACTCCATTAAACTTTTCATTTATATCTATAATGCATGCTTCTCTTTGTTTTTCTAAATCTTTAAGCAACTCTATTTCCGTTGTTTCAATTTCTCGAACTTGAGTATATGAGTTTTTAAGGCAGGTGTTTAACTCATTTTGAATGTCAAGCAAATCTTCACGATGGTGGTGAAGAACTTGGTATTTTGTGAGACTCGTGACTGTTACGTGTTCTTTAGATTTGTCTGTCATATTTTATTAGCTACTCTGCAATTAATACTTATTTTGAAATAAATATATGTAAATTTAGAGCTTATTGTTCATCACTTTCCTCAAAAACGTATTTTGCGTCTTAGATATTAGTCCGATGTTTCGATAACATTTATCCAATACACTTAGGCTAACAATAGTAAACCATTCACACAACGGTGTACTTAAACGTATATCGAGTGGTCTAGGGTCTAGATATAATAATGTCAAGGACACATGTTCATATCACGTTTCATTCGAATGACAAGGAAAATATATGCAGACGTCTAAAAAGTTATTGTTAAAAAGTTTAGTGATAAAAGAAGTTTATTATGATTATTATTATTACAAATATCTGACGTCGGTTCTGTTTTTGTACCAAGTTGGTTCACAAGCGTACACTTAGTGTCACATTGAGAACAACATATTCATCGTCATAACTTAATAAGACATACTTTATCAATCCTTCTATTACAAAATGCTTTAAAATTGATTCTAAAACCGTTTATATTGCAAATAGCCATGCCACAATACATTTGAATATATTTATATTATGTACAAATATATTCAAATTCAACGTTTTGATATATGTTGTCAAACATATATGTCGATTAATGTGACTACAAGTAATCAATCACTCTTAAACACCCTTAAACCTTGACGATCTGTCCGCTGATAATATTACAAATCGAGATAACATAAGTAGTCGGATCATATGAGTGTCATAACAAGTCGCAGCATATGACAGTCATAAGTAGTCAGATCATATGATTATGTATTGATTGATAAATGCATGTAAATCATACATAATTACACTGTATAATGCATGATTAGGTGGTTTATCGTGTAATCTTAAGATTATTTGAAAGTAAATACCACGAAACATAAAGAATGAATATCTTATTTTCAAATTTCAATCGACATGTATGATTCCATATATTATATCAATGAAAAAAAGTCATTCACGATTCAATAATAAAACACGGCTTGATTGTATCTAAATGGTGTTAAACTGTTCCGAACCATTTAGTTTTTGATTCCTGTTGGTTTATTGTTAATTTATAGCTGGAATGATATGGGCTAGATATGATCATGTTTTATATTGGCACAAAGTCAATTTTGCGACTTATTGATTCAAAGTATAGCTATATATTAATGTCAAAATGAACAGGATAAATTTGAAAAAAAAATATTATCAAACATTAGTTATAAAGCATATCGAGGTCAGAGTTCAAATAATAATGACAATTTCAAAAAGGCCAACAAAAGTAGAAATGTTATATTATGTAACTCGCACTCAATTTTGGACTAAATTTGACGAAATGGTTCCTGGTATCTTTTTAAGGGGTATTACAGTTCAATATTGTTTTACATACATTAAAGAGGCATATATAAAATATTACTACATGGTTAGGGTGTATTTAATAAAGAAATGATAGTAAAAGGCTAGGATGCAAATATAAATTGTATTGCACCGTAGAAACGCCTGATCACCTTTTTCCATAGATACATGGAAATTAATATTTTTCGGGGTAATTTTTCAAAACACTTATTTTAACATTTTGAGCTTTTTTTGTCCCTAAAATTACTTTTCATCTTTTAATTTTTGCAAGTTCAAGGTAATTAGATTAAAAAACCAAGCATATTCCTACTTTTGAAAAATAAATGAGTATAAGAAAAGAAAAAAATGTTTTGCGCAAAGTCGCCTTCCAGAGCCTCTCCTGTTTAAACAGGTGGATTCACGATTATTTGTTACATCACAAACCAAACCTCAAACGTCATAACGTCATAAACTCGAACATAATTATGTAAACAACAGGTGCAATGATGGGAGAAGGAAATATCAGAATTGAACTCAGAGTTGATTTTAATGAATTGATTGAATGACATATGAAATTTATTATCATAAATAAACAATTATATAAAATGTTTCAATATTGATACACAATGGCAGGCCAAACCTATAATATGTAAGTTGCAATTAAGATTTCATTTCGAAATGCTCAAAATACATGCATAGCACATGTACACAGATTCACCTGCATTTAATACCTTAGATCAACCCCATTTCGTTTAAACAAATAGGAAATAAAAATAATCAGGGAGTGGAAATGGATGTACTCAGCCTCCGGCTTCGTGCATCCATTTCGAATCCCATCGTGCAATAAACATCTACACATCCTGAACCTTCATAAAGGATTCCCATAATTCTATTTTAGAAGTTCAAAAATAGAGATTTTCAAATTCATAACAACAGATATGTCAATATATTAAATGAATTTGGGATACAATTTTTTTTGTTTACAACAAAACAAGCGAAAAGCTTAACATGTTTGTAAAAACTTTAACTTCGAAATTGTAAAAACTTGAAATTATATTGTGACATTGTGATTCACATTATAGCGATCGATTCATTTTTGAAGTTTATTTTCGAATTTTAATTTAACATGCAAATTACAACTTCTAATTTTGGAACTTTATATTGTATTCATTTTACTTTAAGAGAATTTTTGCTTTTAATGATTTTTGGTTGCCTTTTTTCTACAAAGTCGTAGTTTATATACCGATTTCTCACGATTTGTTGACTTGTGGTTTCAATGACAGGTAAACATGTGTGCGCGTACCCGCCTTACGTTTTGAGAGCTTCTGAATAAACTCTTTATTACCGGTTACATGTTATTGTTTTTGCCTGTCATCGTACTGAATATGTTTTCAGGCTTAATTCATGTATTTTTGTATTCATCTTCAAATGTTTTCATACTCATGTCATTTCACATTTTGTTCGCATAGTTGCGGTCGTTTTGAGGGCGCTGTGTCGTTTAGGGTTTGGATTGTGACGAAACAAATAATCATGAATACACATGATTAAAACGGAAAGGGTTTCGAATACAACATTGTCGAAACGAAAGATGCTTAACCTATATCTTATTGCATTCTTTTCAATATTTCACAAATATACACATCACTGCGATGATAAATTCGACGAAAAAAGTCTTGAAAAAGTATTTTTATAAAATATCCCGAACATATTCATTTACTTTAAATCTATGGAAAAAATGATATATTGTTTTTATTGGTCAATACACATTGAATTTAGATCTTATCCTTTCTACTTTGTTTATTTGCGAACTGCATTTCTACCATGAAGTAATATGTACATATCCACAATGCTGACCAATATGTTGTATTTCACAATAAAAAATATCAGCTAATTTTTCTATTTTATAATTGAATTTTGTCATATAATTAACATAACATTGATCTTTTCGATCTATTCCTGACCAATGAAATGTCCAGAAAATGTACAAAAGTTACGCCCTAGCAACACGCTTTTCAGTTCATAGCTTTCAACCCAAACCCGTTCACCTACGTTGCATTGTACAATAACGCTTCCCGTAGCCTGGCTGTAATGTCCGTCTCTATTAGTAGTGCTCGCTAATACCGGGATAATCATTTCTCCGTCCTTAATTAGGTGTCCATAAGCTTGATTGAAATGCCTGTCTGACGTCAGATTGAGGGAGAATGCGTAGTGACCGGAGCGAGGACATGTGAAGTGGCCCGTGACGGTACTGTAATGATCTCCAGTGTTGGTTGATATACTATCGAATTTCATTGTTCTTCCATTTTCCACACTTGTTGTGAAGTGCATGAAGGCCGAGAACGCAATTGGTTTAATTCGATCTGTAATCGATTTTATAAGATTATTGATTAAATATTTTATAAATATTTGTCGAATACCAATGTTATGTAAATATGGATTTTGTGTGTTTCAATACTAAATAATTTTCTTCATAGAAATGACTGACACAAAAAAAAGACAAGTTTATTAAATAATAAGGTAGGGCAAAGATTAATAATAGAATTAGTCACTCTTGATTTATTATCTGATTTCTTTTCGTTTACGAAAAAAATCAGATTATATTTTCGCTCGATTTTAGACAACTAACTTTTGTGCACAACATAACTTACTCTTAAAAACCGCTAAATATGATTAAAATGAAACACAAGTATTATTGACGATGTAAATTTAATTATTGTCTGGATTTTGATAAGATATGTAACATAGTTTGTGAAATATTTGATGTTTACGGAGTAAACAATGAGTGGTTCCTATTGACATTTCTGAAAACACTGAACATCTTCAGCTGTCAATCACCCACACTGAATCAATAGAGTATCTTCCACTTATTCATAGAAAGTGGGTGGGGCTTACAGCAAGCATAAGCTGTTATTAGTCAATATACATGTAAGAGTATTATACACTGACATGAGGCGTGTTGTAGTGGCTATTTGTATAACTAAAAATGTGCTGCAATAATAATTCTCAATTTGAACCCTGGTGTTATCATCCTAACAAAGAGATATATCGAGTATCGTTGCAAGAAGATGGATAACAAAAGGCGTTTTTGAACAAGGGGAAATAGAGAAAACAATCACTTGTATTTGAATTTTGGATAGAATGGCCTAATCTTGCAAATGCAAAAATATTCACTATTTAATTTAACATAATGCAATAGTTTCATTGAATCCGAAATTGTAAATGAAGCTTTTAATGATTCTCTAATAATCAAAATAAAAGAAATCAGATGTATGTTCTAGGAGCATATCTATTCTTGTTCAAAATATGAGGCATCCAAACTTTGCCTTGAAATAAACGAATATAGATATATAAAGGATATTAATTCGTTTACACTGCTACATACATTTCATCTGATCCATATTTCTTTTCAAGGTGTGTGTTTCATTATGAATGTGTTCGCTTTTATTTCTCACTTCATCAATTGCTTGGTTTGCTTGAAAGAATTTATTATTTATTTCGGTGGCAGCATTCTTTAGTTCTTCCTGCTCCTCTTTTTATATCGTGATAATAAAAAATCAAAAAATGTACGGATATACACAGTGTGATAAATGTTGTAAACCATTCATATAGCTTAATGACGTTTTAAGTTATACATTTAACATTAATATATATATATATATATATTTATAAATGCAAATAGATATAATTTGCATCATGATA
>LQRL01002409.1:0-12156 GCA_001703475.1 Hydroides elegans
CTAACATTTTCGGGCTACTTGATTTCCCGTCGGGCTACTGGATTTTACAATCTGGTAGCCCGGCGGGCTACTGGACAAAAAAGTTAATTTCCACCCCTGTTTAAGAGTAATCCGCATGACTTTCGCCTAAAAATATCAATTTGTCTCATTTGCACATAGGTAAATGCACACATAGCTTCCCTATAGTCGAGTTGAATATCGCACGGCAATGATATTTCAACCATGTGAGTGTCGTTTTTGGATCAGTCGCGATTGCACAGATGTCGTTTTAAGATTAAGGTGAACCAAAAGCTAAAATATAATAATTGTTACAGTTTTTTTTTAATAAGCTGTTAGAAGATAATAACCATTGATGTATACTCCTTGTTTTTCCTTTAACCACTTACATCCTTCACAAAGTATCTTGTTACCCTGAGGCCGGGGTCCTTATGTGCCCGAGTTCACATTTCGAGCATTGAATTGATGATTAGATCATTACAGGGGTGGTCACAATATGAAGTGGTCACTATCCCCGTATTCTTTTGGATGTCTCTGTCTCCGGTGACAGAGACGGTTACATGTCACAAACCCAAAAGAACAGTGTCCCCGAATCTGGTTACATGTCACCAGGTTCGGGGACACTGTTCTTTTGGGTTGGTGACATGTAACCGTGTCTGTCCCCGGGGACAGAGACATCCAAAAGAATACGGGGAATATGAGCGCTGGTTTTGGAGTGTCAAATATCTGAGTTATCGTCCCAATGTTTATATTTCCAATTGAACAGATTTATTCACGCTTAGTTAAAGAATACATTACTGATATTACAAACGACAATTTAAACACGATAACTTAGAAATTTGTCCATTAAAAAATCGGCGCTCATATTGTGACAACTTCATATTGTGCCCAGCCGTGTAGTGGTCCGAACGAGTTCGTTTTCTAATTTTAACATGCTCACATCGGATTTTGTGTAGAGCATGCCGTGGTATATTCTCATCAATAAGTAAGCATACATTTTAGCCAAATATTGATTAATGTCGGGCTTAAAGATTGCATATTTGGCATAAAACAGGTGGTTTTCATTTCTACGGTCCTTTTTCATGAGTCAACTGACAAGCGACATGTCAGTGGAACACATTATAATTAAGATTATTAAGACATGAAACAACTAAAAAAGTACCTTGACAAAAAGCTCAATAAGTGGTCTGTCATCAGACTCACTATTCTGTGGTGCCACATCCGACATTTTCTTAATATTTCAATAAATATCCTAGTAAAAACTTCAAACTTTTCAGAACCTCGCCCTGTGGATGGCGCATGCGCGTGTGTTGTCACCTACTTTTTAGCCCCGAAAGTGTTATATATGTGCGCTGGATAAAAAATAAATTTATGCTGATGTGAAATAAAATAGCCACATATGTTTCACATATGTCAAATATATTGTGTATTTAAATGCTCAAAATGTCCTCTACAACTTTTCAACAAAAATAAAATTTACTAAAAAAATCTACTAGAATAAACCAAGTAGAAAAATCACATTCATCGAAAGTTCAATCTCGTAAAAACACCGATTTCAATACTGAAAATTTCGTTTGTCATATGAAAGCTCACCTAAGTTTACACAAGTGTCGTAAAGAAACTATTCAGTTTCTTTTGGAATGATAAATACATAACTACATGATACGACTAGCGTTCGAGGCAGCTCTAGGTTGCGCTCTTGGATTAGCCGGCCTGGTACCGTCGAATATCTCACTGGTTAGCACAACTAGAATTCGAGGTAGCGCCACATGAAAGTCGGACTCACCACTCTCGCGAAACTCATTGACTAACACGAATAGCAGTCGAGTTAGCGCCAAGGAATGCTTGCTATGGCCAAAAACAAGATACCTCTAACTAACTAAAAGCGAATATTAAACTTCACGCCAATAACCAACGTCATACATCGTAATATTTTCAAAAGAAAGCATGGTGTGCGTGATAATGGAGCTTACGCCTCCTTGGGAG
The DNA here is from genome assembly GCA_001703475.1 of Hydroides elegans. NCBI lineage: Eukaryota > Metazoa > Annelida > Polychaeta > Sabellida > Serpulidae > Hydroides > Hydroides elegans. The sequence continues at coordinate 1,984 of LQRL01002409.1, forward strand.
GAAATAATCGACGATGCCCCCGAACGGAAATTAGTGTTTTATGCAGAACAGGCTGACCAATACAATGGCAACGATTGGATAACCTGGGTTATTCCGTTTGAGATAGACTGTGGTGGATGCTCATGCTAGTTCATACGGAGACCGCTCAACATACTTCGGGTTAGGAAAGGAATATTACATAGTGATAGACAAGGTGGAAAAAACAGCGGGATCCGCAACAATGTGAACTTGGAACATCAAATTAAAAAAGGTCCGTATGACGCAGTAGAACGATATACAACAAGTGTCCGGTATATGGTAGTGATCAACATCGAATCCTGAAATAGTCATGCCTAAAATAACGCCACCAAACCCACGAGCATTCCAAAGCAGAAATAACATTACTATCCGTGCTCAATAGAATTGTTTGAACGATATTTATGTTCCCTAAACACGCCCACAAGTACAAAAAGTACAAAAAGGAGCTAAATGATGAAGTCCGTAGATATCCTAATGCAAGTGGAGCCAAAAACAAGCTAAATAAGTGGTTTCTAAGGAGAGCTGGGACACAATCGGAGGTGTTGAGCGTTATAACACGATCAAAAGTAAAGTATGAACCGTATGAAGCTGTTAAATTCCGATGATAAAAAATCGTCGGAGCAACAAATGGAAACAAAAGATAGTCATGTGGACTCACACGATGCAAAGCGCTGTGTGCAAACAAAAACATGGATAGACAGAAACATCATGGGCCAGCTACATATCGAGCAGCGTAAAATAATAGGTGGATTGGTAACTAATATCAAGCCGACCGCCAGTGAATGAGAAGAAAGCCTTTCTTGGGAGCCTCACGCAGCCATTAGTCTTCAGATATCCTAAAAACCAGTCACGACATCGGTCGCCACTGGTTCAATTGCTTTTAGAAGTTTGAGCAGATTCTTCGAAGATAAGTTGGAGTGATTTTCTAGGAAGAAAACACCATATTTAACAATAATCAGATGTGTAAAAGATATATCGAAATTCAATCTAGGTTTTTAAGAACATTTTACGCGGTGTTCCTCACCAACAAGGTAGCCCTGCTGATCCAGGCCTTTAAGTTTGTAAAGGGAAGTTTTAAGAACCACCATTTATTTCGTTTTTATATTTTAAGCATGATGATATCTACTTATGACCCGCGTTTGTGTCAAACAAATATTATTTCGATATAACTCTATTAAATTATGTGTCTTTCATTTCTTTAAGAAATGTTTATTATTATACCATTGACTGATCAAAACGGTGACCCTGTTCAAGACAAAGCGATGGCGCCATAACTTTTGGCATATTAGTCTGATGTTGGTCTATCAAATAAGTTGCAATTGTTAGAATATTGCAATATGAATGTCATAGATACCTAACCCTCAGCACTTCGAACGAATATTTGTTTACTAAAACACTAGAACAGTACTTATGAATACGTTGTTACCCCTTTTTTCGGAATGTCAACTCCTGGCTTGTCTTTGTTTTTTTTTTGTTTTCCCTTTAATATGTGAATTCTGGAATTCTTTTACCTAACATTGCACGAGGCTAAAGAAGTGCATCAGCCATTCAATATATGATTCATGAGATCCTTTAAACACCCATGCGGCATTGTTCTGTCATGTTTGTTGTGTATTAGTGAAAATTTTAGAGCTAGTTCAATTGCTCTCAATCATGTCATGTTCATTCCATAACAATAAACCATAAGGATAATACGTTTCCACAGGAAATGTATAACCCGTTTTTAAATCTAACCGCCGCCGTACAGGTAATACATCTACAAGTAAGGACTATGAGACACATATGAGTAGAAATACATCGGTTGGCCTAAAGGTTATTTTTCTGGGTAGGAAAAGCGATGCAACTCATGTAGTAATATACCTAGGCTCCAATTGAGCTAATTTGTCTCAGCTAGAAGGGAAGTATTAGATACCCTTGTCATGTCACTCAGTTCTGCTGTGGAATAGCTTAAAGTTCACCACACAAGTAAGATAATGAATAGTATATTTAGGTTAAATTAAGAAATAGGGAATTATGTGAAATATGATGTTTAGCATTTAATAGTTTTGAAATATGTTGTTACTGATTGTAAGACATGATCATTTCTTCCCGTTATCTTTGTAAATCGAAGCTTCAATCATTATTTAATAAACCAAAGAGTACATTGCATGCTTGAATCGGTAAACGAAGCAATTTATCAAGAAATAGCATGCATTATTTATCCAAGCTATCCACGATTTGATTGAAGTTCCAAAAGCGATAGGAGGAAAAATGTTCTTCTTCGTATCCCATTACAGTTCACTATACCATTCCTTAAAGATTGGTCATAAAACCTGTTATCTTCCTTGTGTATATCAATAAGCAATTGAATTACATAATAAACCGTTAAATACCAAACACTTCGTCTGTCCACCTGTCAAAAATACTAAATAGGTTGGGTCCATATTAACAATAAACTTCGAAAAAGCCTTTGTCTCTGTGGAATGGCCTTTCTTATTTAAAATATTAAAACGCTTCAATTTTAGTGATGATTTCATTGCGTGGGAAACATTATGTTACACAAATATATTTGCTTCAGTTGGAAACTCAGGTTTTCAATCGTCCTAGTTTTAGATGCTAAGAGGTGTAAGCCAATGTTGTTCATTATCCAGTCTGTCATCTATATTGGTAGTGGAAATATTAGCCAAAAAAATAAGAAATAATAAGGATATTAAAGGAATAAAAATGAATAACATGGTACATAAGATTCTCCAATTTGCTGAAGATACCACCTGTACACTTAAAGACGAAGCCTCTGTTAATTATCTTTTTACAACTATCAAAACCTTTACTAAATACTCGGGTTGAAATTGAATATTGACAAGACAAGCCTAATTTCCCTTGGTCCTTGGAGAAAAAGAACGGACTCTATTTATGGTTTAAAGGCGGAGACGGGCTGTTTTAATATGTTCGGCATTTTTATAAGAAGGGAAAAAGTGAACAAGACAAACATAACTTCTATGACAAACTTAAAAATATGAAAAAGCGCTTAAATATTTGGAGTGGGTGAAATTGAACACTCTTGGGCAAAATTCTTGTAAGTAAAACCTTTAGAATTTCAAACTTCACTTATAGTCTAACAATATAAGAAGCAGACAAAAACATTTTCTAATTAGCCCAAAAGGAACTTTCAACATTATTATGTGATATAAACCTCCTAAAGTAAAACAAAGTACTTTAATAGGAAACATTGAAAAAGGCGGTTTTAAAGCCGTTGAGGTCGCCAAATGTCAAAAGCGTTAACGATTAACTGGATATCTAGACTTTGAGAAACCAAACGCTGGAACTCTATAATTAATGAAGGTATATATAATAAAAACTGAGTAATAAACTGAATAGTCTCATGTAAACTGCTTCTTTGTAAACTCCTTCTATATGCAGACGATAGAGTCTTATCTTAAGCATGCTAATCCAGACCTCGGTTCATGTAACCAATTGTTTATAAACAATAATGTATCCCAACACATGAGAAAATATGATAATCTGAATGCATATAGTGTTGCTAATTTAAAATGGAAGCATAGCCAAATATTGTGTGTATAAGTGTTGTTATTGTCCAGATTTTTTCAAGAGACAGACAACTCGGTCATTGCAAATTTATAAATTCTAAATACTGATCTTGGAAAAAATAATGTAGTTTTAATTCATTATCATCTGGAGTTTATAAATTCAAACTATTGTGATACGGCATGATGCCCGTTTTATCGATAAAATTATAATCAGAGCTACAAATGACCCCAAATAATATTGTTGGTTGTACTTTACCACTGTCCCATGAGTCGTATTTGTCAATCTAAAACTCTGTTCATTTGAATTTTACTGAGTAATACCACATGAAAAACCTTTGTGTTTAAACCATCTTCACCGACAAGGTCCATCTTATCTGTCAGAAGGGTTCGAAGATGTCTCATCAATTCATAGCATCAAAACAAGGTCTAGTAACTTTTTTTGTACCACAAATCTCTGGGCCTGGTTCTGATAATTTAATTACATTGATTTAAAAGATTGGAGCAACTTGTCCGAAAATACCATCTATCTATATCTATTATGAATAACAATCGTTTTAGACATGGAAAAATCGCACTCTCAATATGGGATGCAGCATTTAACTAATAAAAATGTACTAATTCTACTATTTTCAACTAGCGCGACTCCAAATCCTATTTTGAAATAGATATAGTTATATCGCGTGATGGAAAATTACACCATTAGATTTTTAAAATAATTACGATATTCATTTGATATCGTTATTGTTATTTATATATTTTTATCTTGTTGGTTTTGGAAATTTATATGTAACTGGATGGCCAGTTTTCAAGAACGTTGTTAAACATTGTAGATGTTATATGTGGTGTTTTATATAAGGTCTGAAATGGTTCACAATTGGCTGGCTTACTTTATCGCTTATGTGGGTCGTGTCAAAACCAAACAAAACTGTGTTTTGTTTGACAACTGGCTTTTGCATTTCAAGAGAATTCAATTTAGGCCTTTATCAATTTACTGGGTCATAGGATCCCTTTTTTTGAATATATTTTTTGTGTTGATAAGGTAGGTCACATATTCATTTAATATCAAATACAGATTATGCGATATTGGCTTACATTCAACGCATAATGCTTGATATTTTCTTTAAAATATATCAACGCAATTGATTAGATATTTTGAGTGTTGTTCGTTAAACATGCCAAACACATATGCAAAATAAAGGGTGTGAATGGGGTTCTTAGATAAAGGTAAGAAACATCTCATTCTCATTTTAAATTCGCTAAAATTGCTTGAGATATATCATGATGTCATCGTGAAAATTACATTCACATTTATTCTGAAAAAGTCGTGTTTATTTCCTCAATTATAGTTTATTCGTTCGGCACCAGGTCGTAACCTATATGCTAGCATAGTATTAGTTTGCATAAATCCTAATATCATAACATCTAAGCATTGAATGTGGCACATCAACGGATGTATTAGAAAAGACCCTGTTGAATATAAACTTTCGAACTTTTGTTGGTTATCGGTTTGTAGCTCAACAAGAAATGTTTGCATTTTTTACATACGTTTGTATATTCTCTGATGCATAACCCACATTTTATTTGATGAACATAGACAAATAATTAAACAGATACAATGGGAAATCGGCAGATTTACTTAGCTTCGTTGTGCCCCTAAAAGGCTAAAGGTCCATGCTTGCTTTAAGTGCTGCTGTGTGCGTATGATAATTGCAACAGTTTTCAATGTGTTTATCATTTCAAAACTTTATTTGAATAAGGATTTTCAATAACAATCATTATCTAAAATAAACAATAGAATATTTTTGTAATTAGAAATTAGAATCCATCAATATATGGACCAAAATTGATTTTATAGACATATCAGCTTTAAAAAGTTACTTTATATTAAGTATACCTGCATATGCTTTTACATGTAAACGTTTTGGACTATTCACACCATAATTGATTAGTTCAAAAGCTGTTTTAATTTATGATAATAAGATTTCATATGAAAAGTCAATTTTTTATTCAATATGAGGCACCTCTCATTTTAATTATTAACATTTAGGAAATAACATTGATTGGAGGCTTATTTACCGGAGGAGTTTAACTATTATCAAGAACTATTTGTCTTTTTGCGACGTCGAGGTTTGGTTACTTTCACCGTAATTTCGAAATCATTATGACGTCATTGATACATAATTTTGTCACGTTTTTTTATGAAAGTGACTCAACATCTTAGTTTGTTATCGTAGCCACGTTATATTAACGTCGTGACGTAAAAAAAGGCCTTCGTCAAATGACATGTCGCAATGACGCAATAATCTTTAGTGACGTGGACGTCGACGCTACAGGAACTGTAATGCAAGATTAGCTAACGTAAAGGGGTATTTTCTTTGTTTCTTTGAATAATAATTAATTGATTGGGTTAACTTACACATTTATCTATCGCCGATTATCCATTGAAAAAAAATGTCTAAAGATTGCTTATGTGTTATATATTTATTCAATAACATTTCAATCATCAACATTTTCCCAGATTCACTCTGAATCGGAATTTAGCAATTGATATTCTTTTTTTTTATCCTTCAATTTTCATGCGTTTAACATAATCAAACGTTACGTTTGCATTTATATTTTTTTGTGATTTTCAAACATTCTTAGAAAACTAATATCCCATATTGAAACTTTTTTTACACCAGATATAAAACTCTTAAAAAACAATTATGTTACTCCATCTACATGTATATTCCGTTTGTATCAATCAAGCGCATTGACTGTCTTATCAAAGAAATAGATGAAACTACCTTTGTTGAATCGATGTTGCAAGATTCTAGCCTCGATACTAATAATTAATCACATAAGTAAATATTGTTCGTATGTTCAAGACAATATTTCGTTGTTGCGCTCTTTACTCATCTCGAGGGATATTTGATAGGAACAGATTTATCATGCACTGTATTTGTATAAAGCAACAAAGGACTAAAGGGTCTCTTACAACACGTTTAGCTGTGTTTATAGGAACATCATGTTTATTTAGGTTGTAAATCAATGGATCAATGGATGATCTAGATTTGTTTTTATTTTATAATATTTTGTAAATATTTCTTTTGAATAAATAAGTTTGGATAATGAGTAAGGGTGTAAAACGTCATGCAATATCAACGCACATGTACATTCAGTTATGTAAGCCTGGACCTTTAGTCCACACACACAACGTGAAAAGCCGTTTAGCTTACTGCTGCATTGTTCTCATTAATTGGTTATTCCAGCCCATTTGTAATTGCGCAAGAAGTCCCTTTTCCCACTTTTCGAAAAGCACAACCCTAAATTAAAGGGATGACTTCTTTAAGACAGACCCCGTTAACTTGCAGTGGTCATACCCGTCCAGTGGTTGACCTTGATTTTAGTGATGTGACTGAATTTGGCTATTTTCTCATAAGCGCATGCAAAGGTAATCGAGCTACGTGCCTGAAAACACCCCCTCAATGTGAGCGATAATACAAGCTTTTGTATATCTAAAAATATGTGAGGCTGAGATTGGGTTCGACCCAACTCATCACCCGCTGAACGACTTAAGACACTTATAGAATATAAAATAATTTTGACATTTTTATCTATGGCATATTAAAGGGGAGCGATAATGGAAATGGCACGGAATATGTAAATGGAACAAATCATTGTCAAATGTGAACCATACTCGTATGGGGTCGAGAACGTGTTTCGTTTCGAAAGGTGTTTTCGGTAAAAGTTAAAAAAATAATTATCTGACATTTTAAAGCTTACAAATACACATACACTATAATCTATCATATGGTAAGTTGGCATATTTTTAGAGAGATAAAATGATTTTTTTAGTCGAAACTTACATAAAATGAATGGCCACATTCGGTTACCGAAAGTTGGCCGAATATGGCCTTAACTGCCGAACACAGCGATTTGGCTAGATTAGACCACCGGAAGTGGCCAATTTTGGGTAAATGTCCAAAAACAGCGGTTTTTCGAAACATGAGCTTTTCCAGGTTGTTTCTTTGTCACGGATGGTCGTATGGACGTGGGAGTGGGCGCGAATGAAAGGTCTTGGCGTGTAGATGTGTCTTTCGACAATTTCGGCCAGAATCGGCCACCGGAAGTTGGCCGAATGTGGCCGAAATATCCAAAAACATCGGTTTTTCGAAGAACGAGCTTGTACGGGCAAGAACTTTTGAACGGCAGGTCATAAAAGACTGCGCTATAGGCTCAAATCAAAGATCTTGATGTGTATATGTGCCTTTTGACAATTTTGTCCACCGTAAAAATGACTGAATTTGGCCAAAATACTCAAAAGTCTTTGTTCGAAACATGATCCTATACGAAATATTCACTACCCCTTCGAATCGGGGGGCGGTTGGGGCCTTTTCAGGTTTCACAAATACCTCCTTGTTAATCAGGTGGTTTATCAACCAAACCTACTTTAAAATATGTAAAATATGAAATATTTCAATAACCAAACAAAATAGAGCTAACAAAGACACACATATTAGTTATCTTGATTTTCTTCATTCTACTACAGATGGCAAACCCATGCTACGTCAAGGCGACACCGGTGACTGGGTGGGCACATTCGAGGGACACAAAGGAGCTGTGTGGGGCGCCACGCTAAATAGACAGGCAACACTGGCCGCCACAGGAGCAGCGGATTTTTCAGCGTAAGAAATACTACATACATGTAGATAGAATCCTATGTATTTAAATCGTAATATGAAGGAAATGAAAATGATACAACGTAACATTTTTTTAAAGAATTGCCACGGACCACGTCAGATTGAGACTTGTAGATATTACGTGTCCGTCTTGCCGTTAGGCCATTGTTAATTGAATCACAACGTGTGTTATGAATATTTGAATGCTAAATCACTCATCGTTATCATGTAATGGAAAATGAAATAACAAAACCACATATTCAAGTCAATTTATGTTTGATAATCAATAAGTATTTGCTTTTACAGTCGAGTTTGGGATGCAGTAAATGGAAATGAAGTCCAGAGTTTCACACATAAACACATCGTGAAATGTGTTCGATTTTCTCACGATGGCAAGAGGTTACTGACAGGAAGCAACGAAAAACTATTGCGTATATTCGACTTAGATAAACCCGAAGCAGGTGATTAAACACATGTATTATTTCAATTGAAATTTTGCTCCGATATTAACGACACGTGATACGTCACTGAATTTAAGTGCAAACCTAACAAATCTCCGTTGAGACAAGATATAGAGTATGATTGATAAACAATATTGCTTCTTCAAGTTGCTGATTTGCTTTAAAGATATTTTAAACACTCATACTTGATGACTCTTGTTCTTATGGAATCTGCTTGTGAAATGAAACACTGTCGAATTATACTTGATCACTATATCAATAATTTCTTTATGTTTTTGTCCTGTTTTCAGAACCAGAAACATTCGCTGGTCATGAATCTAACTTAAAGAAATGCATTTGGCTGAGCGACGACAAGCGGTTCGTCACTGTATCAGACGACAAATCAGTCAGGTAAGCTATTCTCTTTCAGCAGGGTGTAAAATAAGCGGACAAATATTTATTGGCCGGAGACAATAACCATAAAATAAACCCCCTTACATATGTTGGCCAAGGTTATTTGGGTATAGCCGAGGAGAGTCGCAACTATTCGACCACTTTTGCAGAGCCAGATGTTGTTTTAGTATTAGGTTTAGTATTGATAGTCTAATTTCCTATATTTGTGAACATGCTCCGTTTTTAATGTTGAATTATTTGATTATAACATACCTCTTCTTTATATGATGCATTTGTATTTTTCTTTTGGATTAAATAGGCTTTGGGACCGCGATAGCAACTCTGAGGTGAAAAAGGTCGTGTTGAACGCGATCCCGAATGACGTCGAGTTGTCCGGAGATGGCAGGATCCTGATTATTCCACACGGGCAGAAAGTCTCCTTCTTTGACTCTTCATCGTAAGTAATACCATATAGAGTCATTAGTAAAATAAAAGTGACAAACGTAATGTGCAGTTGTAATTCAGGAACGTTAAATGGGTTTGTGTATAATAAGATGAAATATATATGGAAAGTAAGGATCTAGTGTGCTTTCCAAAGCAAGTTACATTAAACTAAAATTTCTTATATAGTCCTCAATTTTGAAGGGGAATTATCGGATGTAAAAACATTGTTGATATACAATACTTTAAATCAAAATATAATGTTAAAAAATGTTGTATGCCTCTTTAACAATAAATATTTCGGAATGAGTTGGGTAAGACATATTTACTCATATATAATTTCTTTTATTGAATTGATTTGTTTTTAGTCTCGAAAAGATAAAAGAGTACGAGGTTCCAACACAAGTGTATTCTGCGTCGCTACTCCTCAAAGAAAATGTGTTCGTGTGCGGAGGCGAAGATTTCAAAATGTACAAACTCAATTACTCGGATGGCGCTGAAATAGGTAAAACGCATCGGGTCTTTCATTATCTACTAACTACAAGAACTATATAAATGCTAATAGATTGTAATTATTTTTGAAGTTATCTTTTTTATCCCCCGTGAAAACGAGGGGATATAGGGTTGAGCTTGTCCGTCTGTCCGTCCGTCTGTCCGTCCGTCCGTCCGTCCGTCCGTCTGTCCCGCTTGATA
>LQRL01002415.1:0-12466 GCA_001703475.1 Hydroides elegans
GGGGGGGCAAAGTCGTTACCTTAGCATGCCTGCCTATTTGCCTTAACAAATTTAAATTGGTTTCATGATCATATTGAAGACAATGATTGATGGTATATATGGGTTATTTGATGAATCAGTAAAATGTTATGACAACTCTAACTGCTCATCTATGAAATCATAATCAACAAGTAAAACTGTTACACCATGAAAGCAAATCAACCTTGCTTGCCAAACTAAGTGAGAAACCATATCTAAAGGACGCTGTGACCTAACATAGAAAGTATACATGCTTGAAATCTAGCCTATGGTTTTTGGATTCGTTTTGCGTTAACCTATGCAAGTTGATACGTTCAATAATTAGCACTTGCAAGTTGATACGTTCAAAAATGAGATTCAAATTAAACTGGTTCATCTGATGCAATGATGACAAAGCTTAATATTGCAATTAGGAACATGCATGTGTAGTTAGATCACGCTATGGGATGTAATAGGTTGTCATGCTTAATGTCTTAATGGAATAGGCCACCTCCGTTTAATTGAGTAAACGCGCATTCTTTATGGAATTAATAAGTTTGTAGAATTTACAATTTGTCGAATTCAAGTGAATCATGTTAAGATTGAGCTGAATCACAACTTGGTTCCACTGTTTTTTTTCACACAATCTATTTTCAATGTAAGACTAATAGAAATGCGTAATGATATGCTTGATAAATGTACCATATTTCTCGAAACTGCGAGGTTTAAACATACTCAAAAACATTTACTTTTACGGTCCAGGTTGCAAACGCAAGTCTTAGAATCATGTGTCATAAGTGTCAGGATCGCTATAATGTTCCAGGAATATTCCTGTTATCTAATCATACTGCTCTTAAATGCCATGATATGGGCCTACCAGGGAAATCAGATTATGGTTGAGTAGGTCGGACCCTTGCTAAACCGCATGTCATTTTCTGGACTAGCCAAGATACAGACCTTTAACGGGAGCACCTCACGACAGTGTATTTTAAAACTCAAGCTATTCTTAAAATACATGTTTAAATGTTTCATAAGAACATGCATGATAACCTCAAACAATCGATGGATGGAGAGATTCGAAATATCAATATTTAAAAGGGTTTTCTTTTTAGATGTGTGGGCCTATTACCTTGTTAACGTTATTACATGTACAATTTGATTTCATGGTCGAACACAGCTCTAGAAACGATTATTGAGATGCTCCTTGATTACACAATGCCAAGTCCTAACAGTTCCGTGTCTGTTTAGTTTAAACGTTTTTCTTTTTCTCTTGAACGGCCCATGTTTAATTTATCACAGATCCAGGTGAAGATGTTATGTAATTACATCTACTCAAGTGAACCTATTGTTTAAAATAAAATCCAGGGTGCTCTGAACCGAACGAACCGATTTAAGAAAAGTTGCGCACCTTTTTGGGGCTTCCTATGGTTTTCAAAGCAAACAGTTCTTTGGAAGTTTTACTCAGGTAATCGAAATGGATTTAATAAGGGCTCGTAGGTGCAAGAAAACTAGTTTAAGGATGATGAATTAAATGGAATAGCTATCCGTTAATTGAGAATGTTAATCGCATTTGAATAGTTTGCACTTAGTATCTGACATATACGAAATTACTCAGGAATCAGAAATCGAGGGTAGCTCTAGAATGAGTTTGCTCATGTATTTCTCTTTATATATTATATAAATAGATAGAGAAACTCCAGAACCGTATAGATGCAATCATTTTGATTATCACAATGTGTTAACTTTTTATTCTCATTTATTTTTTATTTTTTGCAAAAACAGAAAAAAAAACGATTAATTATTTAATCGATGCATTGATTCATTGCTTAACCTATGAACATCTGGCATTGTCTGTATTTATTTTATAAACGTCTTTGAATAAGTTTTTAAAGTTCCATTTCGCAGACAATGTTTTCTTTTTAAACTTAAGGATCCCCTGCGAAGCTCAGTTCAAGTTACTAACAAAATAGTTTACTCAACAGAAAAAAGATAGTCGTGCAAAGACTTTCAGTTACAATTTATTTGGATTTACAGACAATTCCCAAGCTCAATTTTGTTTCCGTATTATAAATGTAAACATATAAAATATATCACATACACACAAAATTATAGCAATATGAAGCAATTTGTTATTGTTGCTAATTCATAATCTAAACAGCTACCAGCTATGAAAATATTATTTCTAAAACTTGAATCCTGTATTCAGATGGTTGAAAATTGACTTTGAATACACATTTTATATTCATGAATGCACAAGCTCTATTGTCGCGTTTTTATTGTCAGTTCATCTGAAGGACTTTATGGAAATGTCCAGGAAAAAAGGCATTACATTTCACAAAACGGGGGTAACCCAATCTGCCCTATCTTTTCACTGTGTTAGCATATACTTCCGCAATCAAACGTTATCTTAATAACTATGTCTTAAAACTGTAATTGTATGAAGGCGATAGAATAACAATATGTGATTGCGTGAAAAGTGTGATTATTATCGTCGAATAATTGCTTAACAATAGTTCACGTCGCGCGCTTGTCAAAATATCACTCTTGTTTATAAGCCATTGTTGCTTTTATGAAGAGCGCCCCACGAGATGTTCCTCCAAGACGGTGTTCATTTTCAAAATTTATCGATCTACAAATTAAAAAGAAATCCCTCTGGTTGCAAAAATTTAAGGAGCACCTTTTTCAAAACATTTCTATTTTTCATTGATTCTTTCGACATTTTCATATAGCAGATATGCCTCCTTATTGAGAATTGTACATAGGAGCAGGGCAAGTATTTCCAAATTTCATAAAAGGTGTTCATCTCTCGATTCTAGCTATAGCTAGATGAGTGTACTGGGTCCAATATCTACAAAATAAGAACACCTTCTCTAAAATGTATTTTTCTAAATTTGATTATTTATTTTAAATTTCAATGTTCTTGGGTGATTTTATGACCAAATAATGCTTTTGAAAATTATGTCGTGTGGTGCTCTTCTTCTATGCCTTGGTACACTTTCGCTGAAAGGGAACGTGTTGTGTATCTATTAAATTTCCTTAATTTCTTTTCTCATTTTTTAAAACCAAAATATTGTGTTTATAACATTTGAATTGTTATTTTATTTGAAGTTTTAGGGCGCATGCAATACGTGAGGATATAAAAGTCACGTTGCATGCTACTTAAAAAAAAACAATAAAATAAAAAAAGGTAAATAAAACAAACGTGTATATGTGCTTCTTTCCCATGTGATTTATGTTTATTTTGACATAGCTCTATACTTTATGTACCAGTGCAATTGAGTAAAAACAAAATCTCCTGAAGATACCAACCCGTTTTTTCGTTTGCTTTATGGCGGCCTGATTTTGCCCCTTAGACATGCTTTATGCACCCGAAAAATGATGTACTTAATCTCCCGAATTCTGGAAATTAGGCTAGATCCAGGGCCTCATATATGTTACAGTTTTTTCTTGAATTCCTGAATTAATGTCTATTCTGGTTTTATGTTATTCAATGTGTCGGTTTCCATTACCTTCGACTTGGGTAAACTGTCCGAGAATTTAGGTGTTGCATTGTGGGCTAATTCGAACTATCAATTTGTCTTTGACACTGAGAACCTGGTTTTTGGGTTAACCTTTTTCATCAATTTATCTTATCAGCTGAATACAAATTTTCGTGGTTGTATTAAATCCATGGCTATCAGCAGCGTATCATTTTTTAAGATAATTTTATTTAAAAACACTAACTTTTAGCATTTTTCATTTCCTACATGTTTCATTTAAATGAATGCACCCATTAGCCAATTCAGTGTCCTTAGATATTTCCGTTTCGCATGTTTGCAGATGCCAGCTTGGAAGAGGACAGTGAGCCAGCTGCCTCATCCAGCATTCAGCAGCATCGAGTATGTATTCAATATTTTAATTATCTCACTCGGCAAGGGCCGTCCATAGTCTTATTCGGACGTGACGTCGAGAGGACGACCTAATTTGGGCCCATATGTAAGTTTTTCGGACGCCCTTTTACGTCCCGGCGTCCGTAGGACGTTATTCGAACGTCCGATTCGGACGCGACTTCTTGTCTACGTCCGCGACGAATAAGGACGTCCGGAAAACTTACATACGGGCCCTAATTAGGTCGTCCTCTCGACGTCAGTGGACGTCTTGCCGAATGGGATATTATTTATACAACCAATTTGTTAAATTCAAGATCTAACAAAATGTCGTATGTGGACGCGGATACAGAGCATTTGAACTTTGGTGCGTCACTTAACAAAATATAAAAGCCCATTGATGGTGTCCATGTATTTTCTGGTATAATTAATTAAAACCGAATTTCAGCGCCCGCCATATGTACCCTTATGTAGATCAGCGCTTGATCTAAAAAAATACATCACTATCAATATGTCGTGAATCCTCTTCGTTTTTGTTAGATTATACCAGTGTCTATCGTTATGGGAAAAATATGTTCATATGCAAATTGTTACCCTTTATGCACGAAGTATTTTATTGGTAAATAAATATTTTTTTTTCAAATTGTCTCTTTTGATGACCCAGTTTATGAAAATCATATTTATTAAATAAATGTTTCTTCCATCATTGTTCAATGTGTTTGTGTTGATCAGACCGATCGACCTAAATTTCTTTTGCAAAATAGTTTTAATTGTTCAAATAACTTTATGATCTTTTTTTATTAAACGTTTCAATTGATTATAAAACATGCGTGAAACCCTGTTTTGATGAAATCACAATTAGGGTCGAATAAACAATAAAGGTTAAGTCACTTAATGCCGTTATTCGCTTCTTCATTGCCAAAGTGAAACATGATACAAAAGGTTTCAATAAAAAGGAAGCAAAAAAAAAGAAGACCAAAAAAAACAGGTTGACACACTAAACACATGAACTTGAACTGGTACAAAATGCACGTGTTTTAAGACCCCCTAGTTCCCATCAGGTTTAATTGGTTCTGATCAGCAGACGTTTAAAAACGTTCTGTTTTATCTTAGTTTCATGAAAAAGGCGCTTGTACGTGTTACATATTGCCGTTAGTTATTGCACGGATTAGCTCACATTTCCTGAGTACATTTCGATTTCGTATTTTCGGTTTTTATTTAATCACATTGATAGTGCCTCGATTTCGGAAAATTAGCAAAATCAGGTGATCGTTAGTAACGCGTTTTAATTTAGATAAATAGAAATAAATGTTCCATTTGCGTCAGATTAGCGCGTTTTATTCCTGGATAACCCGAAAACATCTTTTGCAATTAGTATTCACCTTTCTGTATACATTCCCGCCAATAACTTTGGCGCGAAAAAAAAAGAGCGCGAAGTTGAAGTCTTTTAATCTGTTTCTTCTTCAAATATATACTTAGCAATTATGTCTGGAGCAGGAGTAATAACATTTGTTCTAGTGATGTAATTGCTACAAATACATGATTGTTTATGTCATTAAAAAGGAAATGATTGGAATTCAACTCCCTGGATCCTATCGTATGATTTTTAGTATAGCCCAATAAGTATATGCTAAATATTTGGCTGACTCGAGAGATAAGGCTTCATTTATATATGACATAAACAGCGATGAAATGTTTTCTTTATTTTTCAGATTGATATATTCCAAAAAGATAATTACCTCATTGCTATACAGGATAAAGAATCTCAACAACTTCAGGTAATGGATTCATTTTCCTGCCATTTCATGCAAAATAAGATAACATTTAATTGAATATAAATATGTATAAAACACGTTTATATCTAACGTGTTAGGTTTCTAGAAAAACAATATCTAAAATCATTCAAAGAAGAGTAAGTAGTCGGTATGACAAATCGATGAAAATAAAACATAGCTGAAAAAGGGCCTGCATGGTCACACGTGAAGGTTTTGTGAGCTTTTTGTTTCAAAAACACTTTTTGCGTTATAAAAAGCATGACTCTTTTATTTCCCTTAACGAATTCACAGCAACACGAGTTGTGACGGAGAAAACTTGGAAAAGCTTCCCGTGTGGCCAGACCCTAAGTAATTTATGCAACTTGTATAATAATCATGCTTTGCATATATTTTTTCCGGGAACATAAAATCGAATATATAACAAATCGATAAACTCATTCATAGATCCTTACATGTTACACGTTATCGTTTTCGTATCACTTAATTTCCTCCTACGCTTCCGTTTTTCGAAGTACTAAACTGCTAATGACTAAACCTATTGTAATATTAGAATTATTTATTTCTTGTTTTAGGCGTGACATGAATAAAAATGGTGACAATAAATCTACGATAAGTGAATAAACTGAAGTGCATTCATCACTTCATCAAAATAAATTTGTCCGGTTTAGACCCTTATCTCAGAAAACTTTATAGACTGATTTTATTAGACGCTCTACATTTCAATTCAGAAGACGTCAAAGGAAATTAAGTCCTGTTTTTAAACGCCGGGCTTTATCTTAGTCTACCTTTATCTTAGTCTACCTTAGCTTTTGAAGAACTTCAATACGCTGTCGTAACAATCAAAGAGACAAGACTTCCAAAAAATCGGTCTGTGATTATTTATATATGAACGATTTCTTATGTTCTTTTGCGAAGTTTGCACAACATTTCTCCTTCCTCCGTGTCGAAGTCGGAGGTAAAAAGGACGACCATTCGGTGTCGCGGCATAAATTGACGTTCGAGAAGGGCACCCCACGACCAAATTCTTAAAAAGTGCTAAATGAGCAAAAAACTAATTGCTATATTGAAATATACAATAAATGATAAAAATTAGAATAGCAATTTTTACAAAAAGGTGTTCCTCTTTTTGTAGCTAGCTGACTTCATTGCGCTCATCCAGGCAGCTAGAATCCGGCGAGGAACACCTTTTGTGAAAAATGAAAATCGAAATACTTATATACAATACCAATTTTTGATAACATTTCTATTTAGAACGCCTAACTATATGTTTTTAAACAAAAAGAAATTAGCATTTTCAACAGGATTGGTAAAAAATAGACAGTTATTGAAAAAATTGTTCCCTGAATTCTTGCAGCTAGATCGCATTTGTCGAAAGTTTGTAGCTAGATCAATTTTGAA
This sequence comes from Hydroides elegans, assembly GCA_001703475.1. Lineage (NCBI taxonomy): Eukaryota > Metazoa > Annelida > Polychaeta > Sabellida > Serpulidae > Hydroides > Hydroides elegans. The sequence continues at coordinate 7,037 of LQRL01002415.1, forward strand.
AAGGAACTTCTTTTTTGAGGAACACCTCGTGGAGTGCTCTTCGTTCGAATTATATGTGACTCATACTTGACCAAATGACATCGTCCTTTCGATGTTGTTTGATAATGTGACGTGCACGGATGAAGCTTGCGCAGTGGTTTGATCTTTCAATCGTTTGTGTACATGCGTGGCTCAACTTGAAGACAGGTTAAATTTTCAGCGGTCTCTAATACTAAGGTCCCGGCGCGACAAAAAAAAACTATCTACAATCTATATAGTGAGTGTTATCTTTTTCATTTTTAGGAATCTCATGAAGCCTATGTATATGTAAACAGCTTGGAACACGATAGACACCGACGCAGCACCGATTATAAATACCAGGTCAAAATCAAAGGTAAACCAAATCATGTCCGAGGACAAAGTGAAACTAAAGGTCATCACATTAATTAAGAAAACGGATTTTGCTAATTGAATAGTAGCTTTATGTCATTTAATAAATTATTTTTTACGTTTTTATATTATATTTGCTAATGTGACAACAACAAATGCATGTAAAACACAAATAATTACAACGAGGCAACCATTAAGTGTGCACTATAAAAAAAACTAATGCAAATGGCATTTGTCGAAAAAAAATATGCCACTTATATTTGAAGAATCATAACCCAATTTAGTTCTTATGATTTATAATAAGTTGGCGGTCTCTCGATATATTTTCTGGATTCGGACCTTAGTTTATTCATTTGAAAATATTTTCTTCACAGATCCGAGTGAGCGCCATCCCGATTCCAGACGTAGCATCGTGCTTTGGTATGACAGCGAGCCACGCAACTTCTAAATGATCCCCGTTATTATTTTTCTTTATCCAAACCTGAGTTATTTGTTAAGTTATTCACAATTATTTCTTTGCAGACCCAAGCGAGCGCCACCCCGATTCCAAGCGCAACAGCGTGCTTTGGTATGACAGCGAAGAACGCAACGAACAAAAGACGTCAGTTGTTGAACTCTTGGTGGTGGTCGACCATTCGGCCTTTGATCAAATATTGGCCAAAAACAATGGTGATGCGGCAATAACGAGGAAATACTTGGAGAAGTACTATAGGCTACTGGTTACATTGGTGAGTGTGTGATTGCGATACACATAACATATACGCATAGTTTTATACATTTGTACAAGCTTTATTCTGTCATTGTTTGTTTACTATATAAAAAAATCTAATAATAACAAATTTGGAATTTAAAAAATACGCTTACAGCTTAATTTGATTAACAAAACGTTTACTACAAACCTAGAATTAGAACATCCATTGGATCATATATAAGCGCCAAAAATTAGAAGTTTTAAAAGCATTTGTTCGTAACATAGTTCGTTTAGAGTGAAGTAATATAATCAACTATGATTACCATTTAGGACCTGGATCTTGAAGCACTAGAATCACACCTGATGTGTCCAACGATCCAGTTGAATGATCCAACACCTCCATGTTAATCATGTTTTGCTTTTTTTCAGATTGATGCTCGCTACGCCCAGATCGAAGCTACTGATCTTCATATCAAAATCCGTCCAGCTCATATTCTCATTCAAGAGGTAAATTGATTGTTTATATTTGCATTCTTCTCACTGTTTCATTATTCTAAAGATGGTGAGATCCTAATCTTTACTATTTTATTCGCGAATCATCGGCTTTTGATTATTGAAATCAGAGTTTATTAGCGTTTGATAATTAGTGATGCAGTCAATGTAAGAGCAAGGAAAACTAGAGAATATCCCTTGTACCGGGGAAGACATTTGCAAATTCTTGATGCATGGATTTCTTGAATGGATTCTCAAATGCCAAGCGCACTTATGCATAAGGACATTGCCACACGGGAAGCATTTTAGATCTTTTTCTATAACTACTTTTTTTTCAATATGAATTTCTTTTGGAAAGGAATTCAACGCATTTTAACACAATCTTTGGAGATGTCAAACCTGGGTCAACTCTCTCAGATATCGTATTCACTCCCTTTGTAAGAGTATCCATTGTGTGTCGGAAATACTTTGTCCGATTTAGAAAACAAAGTGTTATCATCATTGAAACAAGAGTCTGGAATTCTCTGAAGCATTAATGACCATTGCAATAAATAACTATTGATAGGCCCAATATCTTCTTTTAGTGTTGTGTCTTTTAGGCTATTATCAGAACGTCCTTGTTGGCAAAAACAGATAAAATGAGGGTCTTAGAACTCGAGAACACTTACTTATACCATTGAGTTACATCGAGCAAATGTAAAGGTGCAAACAAATTCAAGGCACTTCGGATATTTTTGGCATTCTTACACAAGACTACTTACAGATAAGCACCAACTATACATTTATAGCCGTTGTTCTACTAATTATATCCATGAAATAACAAAAACATGTCTGGGAGCTCTAAAGGGTCACAATTTTAACATTTCCTAAAAACAATATCCGGTTATGAGTAAATATATTGTTTTAGACTGTCTAGATGGTTGGTGGGAGTTGGGTTTGTGGATTGGGCCTCGGATCGACACTCATGAAATACAAACACAGTTGTAAAAAGATAAAATACTTTTCGGACACAAATCATGTGCGACATTTACATTACTTTCTTTTCCAATATATAAAACGTCAAAAATCATATCACATTAAACTTTTGTTTTCAAAAATAGGACAAGCGCTCCTCCGCCTGGGTCGAAAAGGTATCACGTGACTGGCGCAACGAACACGGCCAGTGGGAGAAGGTCGTTGACCCCAAGGAACTACTCGATAGCTTCCATACATACCTTGCAAAAAATGCAGACACCCTGCCGGCACATGACCACGCCATGGCCTTTGTGGGGTGAGTAAAATCAAAACAAAAAATAGAATCGTCAAAGTGATGATCGAGTAAAGAAAAGAATGTCGCACCTTCTATCAGTAAAATAGTCGACATCTTATGAGGGTGGGGAAGGGTTATGCGGCACGAACTTTTTTTGGCGGAAACGGAAAAGTGACATGTCGCCGGTCATTGAATGGGAAGGGTAACGTCAATTCTCGTTGTTTACGCCTTTTGTTTTTGCTTTATTATTAACATATGTTGGTCTTTTGTTGTTGTTGTTGGTGTCATTGCATTAGTTTTAAACTTTAAAATGATTTATAATGGGTGTACGGGGTGCGGGGTGTGTAAATATTTTGTTGTATTTCTAGTTATTAAATTGGGGGAGTCAAAATGCAGAATCATACGATTGCGTAATTGTAACTCATCAAAACGAAAAACAAAATGTCCTTTTCAGTCTAAGATGCTAAGATGTTTATCACAATTTATTTAGTCAACGAAAGGGATAAATACTTGATACCTTGTTTTTTCCGGTCTATTCGGGGAGGCCTGGGGCGTTAAATGAAAGTTGTAAGGGGCCATGCCAATTTTCATCACTCAATCCCTCCCTTTGCATTTAGGTGATGATCGATTGATGACTAACTTTGATGAGTAGGGTTGGCCAAATGAACCCGGGAACACAAAATAGAGGATTAGACATTGGAAATATTCGAAATACTATAATCATAGTTAGACTGCACACCTACGTATTCTTTTGGCGAAATTGTCGGTTTATCATGATTCAGATAATGAAATTGTATCTGAAAGAAAATGACACTTGTTATAAGAAATAAATAACTAACAGAATTATGAGATAGTGAATTTAAGGAATTAATCAATATACGTTCGGAAATAGTGTTTCGTTGGGAACTCTCTCTTTGTCACACTTCATTTGACCGGATTAAGTGAGTCGCGTTGGATTATCACTTCCGATGAATGACATGAAAAGAATTATGATTAATGATAATGCTTGCATTGACGCTTTTTTTACTGAAAGATGCCAAAAACAAAATGACGCATATCTAGTTGTTTAAGGTGGATAGTGTAAATCAAACGTCAATATAATTTTGTCATCAGTTTATTACGTGTAGGTGTAAAACGTCACATGTGACAATTTATGACAGATATTTATCATTTAAGATACATAAGATGTCATCTCATTTATTAATTCATTTAATCTAAATGAATATCTCCTTATGTAGGAGTGGTTTATGGGATGCCTAAATATGTAAGGTGAATCATGATAGCAAAGCAGTGGTTTTAATCTGAAGCCTAAATGCTTCTAAGATTAATATTTGCTCTGCCATAACTTTTTTTTAGATTTATCTGTTAAAGATATGCATACCATGCTTCTGTGAATTAATTTAAATTAAAGGAAAATAAAAAGGGAACGGAGCGGCTAAATTCTGGCATACATGTATGTCGACATTAAGCCACTACGGTGCGCCCATATATATATTGAAACAAAAACAACATAAATGTTCTCATTCCGGGGCGAATAATGCACTAAGATAATGTGAACTACATGTTCATTTGTATATGTCCACACAGTTATAACTGGAATTTATCAAGCTTTTTTCTTGTACCCTCCCTCACACAATATCTTCCCGAATTCCATATTCTATCTCCCTCATCCCCTCGCTCCCACCCTCACTACCCTTGAGCCTTCCTATCTCTTTAGATTTCCCTCACTGTGTCTTTTTTCAGTTTCCTTGCTTTATGTTACGGTTCCAATACAAAAGTAGAATTCTATTTTATATATTAAGCTGTAAAATTCATTTTGCGTTTCCCACAAAAAATCACATATTGCACGTAACCAACATATCATCCTCAAAAGAAGTATCTGAATTGAGTGAGAAAGTACTATAATGGTGTGGGCCGACACTTATGGAATCTTCTGCGACCGCTGCGAACCTTTATAGTTTAATTGTTTTCCGCAAGTGACTAGCCACACCATTAAACATATAATTCATGATCTGTGATCAATGCCAATACTAAGCATAATGCGATACATATGTAGCTTGGAATCTAATAAGTTATCAAATCCAAGTTGTTCAAGACTCTTTCTCATAATCCTCAGCTCATTCACCCTCTCAGAGATTGTTTCTATATTTCATGCCATTGACACACCCGGTTCATATATTTTTTTTCGAGTTCCGCACCGGCTCTCAGCTATCCCCAACCTCCCGTGGCATCGTCGGAAAAAACTTCAAATATGACCAGGCCTTAAAATTAATCATTCGAAGTCCAAGAAATTATATATCAAAGCAGGTTCCACTCGTTCTCAACCCCTTAGCTCAGCCGTCCTTCAAATCAACTATCCCCAGCCTCCCTGGGCATCGTCGGATCCTGGATCTGCACCTTTTGCATCATGCCCACTTTCGACGAGTTCTTCTTCTTGCCTATGATTGGCTGAATGGCTAGACTGGAGGCATCCGATTGGGCGGAAATGCTCTGGATGCGCGACATGCGCCTTGCTCCGGTACCCATCATTGTAGGAAAAAGGATTTTTGTCGCTTTACCGCCCTGGGCCAATTTTAATTATTTTACGGTAACTTATTTCTGGGCATGTTTTCAAGGTTTACGGCATATG
>LQRL01002422.1:7935-18283 GCA_001703475.1 Hydroides elegans
ATTAAAAAAGGGCCGAGTTCGTAAATGGGCCGAGATTGAAAACGGGCCGAGATGTCTCGAAATCATTTTATCACATACCACCTACCATGTATAAAACCTATAACTTTGTATTACTAATTTATTTAGAAACCCTATTATTTGGCGATACTTGCAATGTATCATTGATATATTTCACTGTTGGATTCTGTACCAAATAGCGGTTTCCAAATATTATTTATTTATTTATTCATAATATTTATACTTTACTTACCATTGAAAAACGCTATAATTGCGTTCCATTCCTCAACATCTTTTACGTCGGCCAAATGCCCTCTATTTGTTTTGCATTCGAGACGAGCGGTTTCCCATTTCTTTTTCACTTACAAATGATGATAGTTGTTATCTTACTCACCATTTATAAACGCCATAATTTCGTTCCATTCCTCAACATCTTCTACGTCGGCCAAATGCCCTCTATTTGTTTCGCATTCGAGACGAGCGGTTTCCCATTTCTTTTTCACTTACAAATGATGATAGTTGTTATCTTACTCACTATTTATAAACGCCATAATTTCGTTCCATTCCTCAACATCTTCTACGTCGGCCAAATGCCCTCTATTTGTTTCGCATTCGAGACGAGCGGTTTCCCATTTCTTTTTCACTTACAAATGATGATAGTTGTTATCTTACTCACCATTTATAAACGCCATAATTTCGTTCCATTCCTCATTATTTGCTACATCGGCCAACTGACCGCCTTGTGTTACGCATTCGAGACGAGCTGTTTCCCATTCCACTGCACTTTGACCAAACCAAAGGGAAGTCGGATCTACATGTATATCTATATAAAATAAATATAGATGAGCCAGACTTTTTTTTAATATATTGCATCCATATTCAGTTCATGTTTTGATTCACATTTTTTAATGAATATGTGTCAACGTTAACGCACTGAAAATAAAACAACTTTACCCCTCAATTTCTCTTTATTTTTTATGTTATTTGTTTTTTTTTCGACTAGGTTCAAAGGTCGCCACAAAGCACCCTAAAATTAAATTCTCCAATTTTATAATATGAGCAACGCTTTAACCTTAAAAATGGAACGTTAGCATTTTAAAGCTAGCAAATACTCACAAATAAACAATGTGTTACTTTTGTTGCATAATATGTGACCAGTTGCCCGCGGACTTTGTCCAGGAATTCTATGTCCGGCGACCGAATACCGTTTGTATAGAATTTATAAGTAAACACATAGAAGGGTAAATCAGTCATGATCAGTTTTTGGGTCACTCGCTATTTCCAATAGGAAAACACATGAAATATACTTATTTAGCGTAACAAATGAAATCATGGACATGCTTAAGTGTTATTTTGTCGTGTTTGTTAGAATTAGGTTTTTCTATGACAAAAGAAAGTGACCCAAAACTGGTTTGGGGTGACTCAATTACTGATTAGCATGTCTACGTACACATAAACACTGTGTTACTTCTTCTTGTTGCATCAGTCCGATTGAAACCATTTTCCAGTTCACAGTCAAACGTGTCTTGATTTGTTCTGAAGGCATTAAAAGCCATACATGAGTAAGTCTGAGTACAAAGCCGTGCGCACTCGGGCAAATGCCTGCTAAATGGAAATAACATTCATTTATATTTTTGATTTTACAATGAGTCATGTGTATTTAAATCTATAACATCTTAATATGCTTCGTTATCTAATAAGAGCCTGTTTACACGAGAAGCGACAGTTCAAATTTAATCTGTTTTCGTTCATAATATTCAACAAATCATTGTTATCTGTCTGAATATCAGATCAGCACATCACATTTTTTATATCAAAATACAAAATGGCTAAAAACCAAATTTTTTTATCATGTACGACAGAAAATAAAGATGGTAAATTTGTTAGTTATTTCAATTCAAGAGCTCAAATATCCATTATAATATCGTGTCTAATCATAATAACCTAAATAGAGTGATAGTAGAGAACCAATTGTTCATCAATGGAATATCGTACAAAATAAACAGACAATAACTAATTTACAAGCATTGAGTCCTGAAATTTGTGAACAAAATGTAAATGAATCGTATAGTAAATTGAAACAAATCAAAATAAACGAAGGGCACCCACGACCAAATTTTCAAAAGGTGTTTATTTGAGCATAAAATATCTTGTAACCTTAAACATGTAAAAGGAAACACATTTAGAAAAATATTTGCTGTAAAAAGGTGTCCATATTTTTGTAGCTAGCTGAGCACACTACGCTCATCTAGCTGACTAGTATCATAAGAGGAACACCTTTTATGAAAAATGAAAATAGTAATACTGGGATATATGACCAATTTCTAGTTGTACTAATTCAGTTTATTAAGCCTAGCTCTATATATCTTAATAAGATTAAACCGTAAAAATAGACGAAATAATGGATAAAAATCGACAAAAATCTAAAAGGCGTTCCTTAAATTCTTGCAGCTAGAAAGCCATTTTTTAAAGTTTGTAGCTAGATGAAATTTGAAAGGGAACACCTTTTTTGAGGCACACCTCGTGGGGGGTGGTCTTCATCAAGGTGTATTCTTTTTCTCAATGTGTGCTTACTTATAAAAGTTATTACTTTAATACAATATCATCATTCACATTTAGTAGCATTTATAAATATCTCTTAAGTATTGTGCACTATAAAAAAGATATTCTAAAACCTTTGAGAACAGTCTGAAATATTATGAAAACCAAATGTTATGTCTATTAATTGTTTAAAATGATTATCATATTTCTCGTTTGGGCTTGAGTGTCTTAAATAGTCGAAGGACTATTAATGAGGAAGAATTCAATTATTTACCTGATGAAACACTGAATGACTCTCGCGTTGTATGAGATATACGGGCAGGAACCCCGAAAAAAACCTTCTTTTTGGAGTATTCGCGATTTCGTTTCGGCTTACAACTTTGAAGCTTTGCGGGGTTTCTTTAATGTTATTATTTTCATCCAGGATAAGCAAATTTTATGTATTTATTGTAGCTAGTTTTTCATCAGGTAAATAATTGAATTCTTCCTCATTATTAGTCCATTGACTATTCAAGACACTCCAGCCAATTTAAAACCGAGGTGCATTATCTAAATCCACATCCATTTTTAAGATTTTTTTATTTGACACGTTTAAACTGGTACTTTTACTTGTATAACACTGAAGTGCTCATTTGAAAATGAGTGAGTGAAATTGATTTTCTCGCAGCGATTGTAATGCGTGCAGAGGTATTGATTTTGTGCTGGGAGAGGGCAACAGAGCGCAACGATGCGTACAATGTAATGGGCTCCTTTAAATAGGTCATGGGAAAAACCGGAGTATGGATTGTGCAGTAACTCATATTCTGCGCTTTGTACAGTAACCCATATTCTACACTTTTCGACTTCAAAGGAAATCATGTAACAAGTCGGTTATTGAGTTGCTCTCGCATTGTATGTGATATACAGGCAGCGCACCCTGCGGGCTTGCTGCCTGTATATCTCATACAATGGTTTCGCAAACCAATTACCTTTACTTACCGCGCGGATTTCCTGAGTAAAATCGACTGAAATTGCATTCTTGTATCCCACTCTGATCTAAATACCTTTAAACCTTGAGAGTTGGCCACAGCAAACAAAAATCCATAAAGTATGATTAGGAACACAAATATGAAAAAGGTCATTGTCAAATGTATTGATATTGTTTATAAAGTTCATATAAGTTAATTTTCTAAACATTTCATTTTTATCATATCTTGCTGTCTCAAATTATGCTCCAAAGTTTAATATAAGATATGATTCAATTTTATTCGACATTGTATATAATCTCATTTTCAAATATGTTTAGCAGGGTGACTTATTAAAACATATCCTAATTATTTTTTTTGACAATATACTTATATGTTCTTTATATGACTAACGGTGCCATTGTCCTAGTTTTATAGATAAAATAAAAACGTATGCCTACGCTTGCCGCTTCGCGTGTGAATTGACCCTTACTAAAATGCTTCACTTGTAGTCTGGAGGTAAGATTTCGTTAACATTATATAATTTCATACAATTAATTTGAGAACACGTAGTTATTGAATTTGTAACTACTCGAAATTTGCATATAAACACGTCGCCACTATAAAACACTTTTCAAAGCAAAATATATTGACTCTTCATTAAAGCGCATTAGTACGGGCCCAAAAGCAAAAGGGAATTATTTAGAGAAGAAGGACATCCCACGAGGTGTTCCTCAAAATACGTGTTCCTTTTCAAAATTGATCTAGCTACAAACTTTTAAAAATGACCATCTAGCTACAAGAATTTAAGGAACAGCTTTTAGAATAATGTTCTTTTATTTACGAATCCATCAGGAAATTGCATTTTAATTTGATCAAGAAACATAAAGCTAGGTGTTCTTATTTGAAATGTTAATAAACAGTGGTATTACACTTCGGTATTTTGATTTCACTTTTCACAAAAGTTGTTCCTTTTCGGATTTTAGCTGCTTAAATGTGCGCAATAAGGCCAGCTAGCTACAAAAATTTGAACAACTTTTTGTAAACATTGCTTTTCTGAATATGATTATTTATTGTATCCTTCAATTTATCAGGTGGTTTTATGCTCAATTTAACTCTTTTTAAAATTCGATAGTGGGGTGCCCTTCAAAAATTATGTGCTCAGACGGATGTTAGGACAATCGATTCATAAATGTAATTTATTTTCTTTTTTATTTCAAACATTGTCAAAACCTTGTTGCAAAACCTATATAGCCTTTCAACAACAATATAACAATACAATAAGATAAGAAATACAATGCGATAAAAAAATGCTAAAAAAATAATAAATTCTAATAATCTTTTTAACAGTATTAACAAAAATATTTACGCTATGTTGACATGGTTGAATTCAGTGTTTAGGCGAATTTATAGCGACATTAAATTCAACGCCATTTAACCTCTAATGCGCAAAAATATTTACGCTATGTTGACATGGTTGAATTCAGTGTTTAGGCGAATTTATAGCGACATTAAATTCAACGCCATTTAACCTCTAATGCAATTGTCAATACCATTTATCCTTATTTATTTTAGGTTTTTCATGTTCTCAAACATGGGAATTGACTTTTGAAACAGTAATTTGCCTATTTGACCAATCGATTTCTAAGAGTTAATGCGATTTACCGTTTAACATACCAATAATAAGAGTAGTAACAATTGATAATCTTGAATTTGTTGAATATTCATACCCATGGAATTTAAAATATACTGAAATGGAGGGGTACAATAAGATTTGTGCAACGACAGCCCATATAACACAACACATCATCATGAACTCAGAATGACATAAGTTCTACTCATTCAATGTTAGCATAACACTTGATTAGGGTTCTCGTGAACTGCGAGCGAAACAACAGCGACAATTTTACAAGATTTTACGCATGATAAACCTAAAACTTGCATAATTAATCCTACACCTGTGCCACAAGTATTTTGTGAGTTTGTGGTTGTTCAAAAAACTAAACTGAAGGATTTTTAAAGAGACAGAGAACAAACAGCTTTGTAATAGGGCAATAATGTAAACCTCACCTAAGTAAAAGAAGGTTTTGTAATCGAGGGAAATGTCCGGCTAGACCTCCTGACCATTGAATGCACCACCATAAAACGCGACAAGTTACGCGGAACTTTACTTATACCCAAGAGTTCAGGTGTGTGGGTCAATTTGAATTAGCATAGACCATAACCTTGAATTACTGGACAAAATTATGTATAAATTTGGCTTAACCAATTGGTTCAAGGCATTATTTCAAAAGTGAAAATAATGCCCTTTATTGAATTCATAGCTGTACCTTGCTAATTCAAGGTCGCGTGCTGAACAACACCCAACATTTTGAAATTGGTATACAACAGAGTCTGCTGAAGGCAATTAGACTATATTTTGTGTCAATATACTCACATAATATACCTATAATATCAATAAATTTCATAACTTTTAGTTTACAATAAAAACATCAAAACAATTGGTCAATCCTTATATTCAAATATTCTGTCCAATAATTCAAGGGCCTGTTCTATATTTGACCAGAATCCGAGTCGGGAAATAGCTCACAAATATCAATAGATCTAAACTTCAAACAGTAACAAGGGCAACATTCAAAGGTGCGGTTATTTATTCAACCATCATAAGCATTTTATCACATCGCTCCATCAAATCTATTGTTGATCAGAGACGCATTAATTCTCACGACAAATCGAATCCTTCTTCATTTATATTTTGAATCCGTTATCTTTTTATCTCAATGAAAAAGTTATTGCGAGTAGAAGTTCATATTATTGAGAAAAAATACTACGATTGAAACAAATAATGAAAATAACAAGTCTATTCTTACATCAAGCTACACCTATGATTAGATAATTATATCTAAATTTTGGATTGATTCAATTACTAGGTATCATTTAATCATTGCAAAAATAAGTTGCTGTTGTATAATTGAAAAAAATACTTAAGTTCTTATCAGCAAAAAGTCGGGATCGTTGACTTATAAATTGACAAACATAACATGCACTCATGTTACATTTATTACTTTTATATACAAATTTGAGGTGTCTGATTTATTGTTCGATTTGTTGCTTGATTGATTTATGAATTGATTTATGAATTGACTTTTGAATTTGATCTGGTTTGCTTGTTTATATCTAGAGTTATTCATAGGCAAACATCAAAACTCCTAACATGTAACATTTGTTATTCATTCATGTGGTATAAGTTATGTTGATGAAACATGTGTTTTGTAAATAGTCACACCACTATTGTACATGTTATGTTTATGTAGCCATTTGACTGCTCACAATTCATTATATTTTTTCAGAATACTTGATACATGATATTCTAAAATTTGATGCCTCTCATCTCAACTATATATCCTTTGTTTATAATAAGCAGCAACTCAATAGTCCTTATTTATTGTATATATGCAGCAATGAATTTAAGTTAAATTCTCAAAGTATTCGGATGTAATGTCAATAATCCTAACCTTAAAATATTTTTTTAAAAAATGAATTTCTTGTTTGTCTAATTAGTTTATTGAAATGTCTTATCTATTAAAAAAAACGAATTTTTATCGTCAAGATGCTAAATGCTTAGATTAGATATCTATTATTCTGATCATAATGTGACCATGATAAAATGAACGTTCACTTTTTTTCAAGGGTTCAAACTCTCTTTGGGATTCAGCTGATGGTTCCTAGGAAGATCATTTAAATCAAGACAGGATTTTATCGGGTACCAGCGTCATATCTCCTAGAACAAAGTGTGGAATCGCTTATGATGGAGAAATTAACTTGCAATGACGTAACAAAACCACATTGTATCGTTAAAGAGTATTCACTCTATCCAGAATTGATTTTTTTCTATTCAAATCAACCTGTAGTTTATAAATTTCACATGTAATTATGCACTTAATACAAGGGACTGTTATACATTAACTCTTAACAATATTACGATTCTGTCACATCTTTATATTTACTAAATCACGTAATATTATTTATTATGTATTATACTTCACCTAATAATTAATTGAACATACTAGTAACAGTTCAATTCAAAACCTACTAAGTATATTAAGTTAAATTACATTCAAATGCAATCACAGGCATTTAAAAGAATCAAGGGTCTCGACCTTTATAGTCAGTCGAATAACGACAGTTTCAATTTTGTCTGATATTATCGTTTGCAGTCAAATAATTGCAAAATATTATTGCATGTCCGAATTTGTCCGAGTATATAAAAGATACATTGTTTAATAATTGCATACCAATAATTTTTATCTATTGTATTCGTCATAAGTAAATATTCCCTTATCTAACAACATATGTGTTGGACGACATAAATCTCACATTTCGTTATAAATCGCAATGCCCCTTTTCCCATGTGACTACGTGGAATAAAGCTAGATTAAAACCTGAATGTATTTTTGTAACAAAGTAAACAATATTACGGTTCTGTCACATCTTTATATTTATTAAATCACGTAATATTATTTATTATGTATTATACTTCACCTAATTATTAATTAAGAATACTATGTACATTTTAATTAAAAACCTACTAAGTAAATATTTAAGCTAATTTACATTCAAATTAAATCACAGGCATTTAAAAGAATAAAGGGTCTCGAATTTTATAGTAAGTCGAAAAACGAAAGTTTGGATTTGTCTGATATTATCATTTTGCAGTCAAATATATGCAAAATATTACTGAATGTCCGAATTGGTCTGAGTATATAATAGAGACATTATTTATAAACAAATAATTGTTATCTATTGTATTCGTCATAAGTAAATATTCCTTTATATAACAACATATGTGTTGGACGGCATAAATCTCCCATCTCGTTATAAATCGTAATGACCCTTTTCCCATGTGACTACGTGGCATAAAGCTAGATCAGCACGTGTATGTTTTTTGTAACCTAAAACAAAGTAAACGAATCATAGATTAATCTAAGAAACTAGTCTATATATCTTAATAAGGTGATCTTTTAGTAGATTTATAGAACCCTTGTAGTATTCTTATAGTACTAGTAAATAAATTTGTTCAAGTGTTTGTAGATAGATTATCTGTATGCACATACAATAAATCTGCTCGATGTTGGTGCTTTTAGGAACTAGATTCCGACGCTCCATTTCTCAGGAAACCTGAGTCATTTTTATCTTGTTTATTGCCGATAGGATATCTTGGTTTTTGCTCAGAAAACAACGTAATGTATCTAGCATGTTTTTATTTCGAGAATAGTATGTTCAATTTATGCTCGTTATAAAACATAACTTCGCAGCAATGTAAGATTAACTAAATCATCCATTTTCAGCCATACAGGGTACCATGACCCATATCTCTCTCTTTCTCTTTTACTTGTGCAGCATTGTTTATGATTACACAGAGAGGCCGTGTTAGTAGAGATAAATCTGCTTAGTATTAACTCACTAAAAATAAGTCGAAGCGAATTGCTCTTTTAATTGTTTAAATTTGTCTTGAACTATAAGATATGCTATAAATTGAATAAATAGATTTCTAAGCATGAATGTGATTACATAAAAGTCATAAGTTGAACCAGAGAAACGCTTATTTATGTTCGTAATGTGGATAATCAGTCATTGTATGAATCAGATGAAATTAAAGGATGGATTAACAAATTCAAGCACCGTTAATAGTAAGTAAATAAAACTTGTTAAATTAATTTATGAAATATCAAACTGTGTTTGGATTTTTTTTTCATTTTTTCATCAAAATGCCTGTTGTAATACCAGCCTCACTTTGTATTATTTTATTTTTTTGTATTCTTGCCCATATTATATTCAAATAAAATTTAATTAAACACAAAAATTAAGTTTTTACAAAATTTTTCCCATTTGCAGTATTTTTAACCAGTATTAACTTTACTAAATTTCATAACAGCGTATCTTATTTTCCTCTTGCTTTCTTTCCTTTCGAGAACATAAAGTCCAACTGTTTTGCCTTGTTTTGAGATAGCTTATCATTATCGCGAAAGCAAAGAATTTGCTCTCGCTTTTAGTTCGCCTGTATTTTGTTTACACCAACCGTAGGCGATAGTACGAATACTGATAAGAATTGATATAATGCATTCGCAGGCTGATTTTATTATTGTTTTTTTTTTCATTTATTATAGGTATTCTTAAAATAGGTTACTGATATTGAATGTTTTATACAGTAAACTGGATAAACTATTTACAGACCTTAAAGCCTAGACCAGCAAAAAAATATAAGGCATCCGCAAGCTCAATTATTTATCGTATAATTGTTGTTATTTCATTTAATACAGGTTCTTTCCATGCTCTTATAACATGTTACTCATATTGAATATTTTTACTCTTTGCAGACCTATATGCCATGACCAACAAAAGGATGATTTGGAAGAAATCAATCAAGCTTATCATAGTTTTTGTGTATTTGACTATATGTATAACAGGAACAGGTATGAACTATATTTTACAGAGACCATAAGAGCTCTATAAATAAATAATTCAATAATGCAACCGATTGTATCATCAATTTTACAGCATGCTTCGAGTTATATGCAAATATGTTTTTGTTAACATAATACAATTATAGTTTTATTGTATTGCTAAGACTACAATGACCACAAAGAAAACAAACTATAAATGACCCATACAAGTAAATTTATTGTTCAATATTCTAACAGGGTTTTGTCATGTACAGTTATGGGTTTAATGTGAAACAACTATATTTTTTTCTTAATTGTATAAAAAACACTATCACTGATCTGAAGTGAAATAAAAGGTTCACATTAATATTTAATTATATTGATTATAATAATTTATTTTTAATTATATTAATTATATTTGAT
>LQRL01002433.1:7771-24931 GCA_001703475.1 Hydroides elegans
TGTGAAGGGATGGAATGTCTGCATGGTGTATTAATGCATGGGGATGAGGAAACTGGGAAAGCGCATGAGGTATGTATTTGTACATAAAAAGAGTCTTATATATTAAGCACCGGGATAAAGTGTACTCTGTAGGCCCGATTGCAAGACTAACCCGCAGTGAAAGGGACCATGTGAAATGCTGTATTGTCTGCATGGTGTATTAAGGCATGGGGATGAGCAGACTGGGAAAGCGCATGAGGTAATTATGAATGTATTGAACGTAGGGCTTGTTCACACGGGAAGCGACAAGGCGCGATACGCGACAATACTTAAATGTTCTTTTTATGCTCCTGTCGCTGATCCTATAAAGAACATATAAGTATATTGCCGCGTGTCGCGCCTTGTCGCTTCCCGTGTGAACAAGCCCTTAGCAGGACGATTTTTCTACAGGAAGGCCTCTCAATCGAATTCACGAATGAACATATTTCAACCGACGCACCATTGTATTTTTAGCTATAATTGGTTTTCAACGAAATAATCCAGCTGTAAATTAGCTATAATTATATCATATTCAGGTGATTCAATGTGCAGAATATATTTAATTTTGTTCCTTATGTTTTGTGCACTATATATAGTATGAAGACGAAACTATGCGCAAACCGATTGAAAACACAGAACAAGAAGGCCCTTACATCGAACTTGCGAACAAACACATTTCAATCGACGCAAAAGTGGTTCCCTCCAACGATGAAACAGGTACAAGTATCAGCCAAGTTCGCGTTAAATAGGTGGCAAAACTCCTTTGTTATGAATGTTTTAAGTTATCATATAAGTGTCTACCCGGGTTGCATAAAAATCTCGTCATGAGTTCATATGAGTAAATGTTAGGCAAGAATGAGCTCATAATGAGGTTTTGTGTAATCGGGAACAACGGTAGCGTTACAAAATGAGACAAAATATAAAGTGCCTCACGTGAAAGTTTTAAGCATTTATGAAAATGTGAGTTTAAAGTGACAGTATTCGATTATAACCAGTCATTTTAAGTAGAATTAACTGTAAAAGTGTTAATTGGTTAAGCAGTTTGAAGTGATCGCTAACCTTGAATGTCGCTTGTTAATAAAACACACTCTTATCCAACAGAGCATCAAGATAGACCAGGAGCAGAAAATCCGGATAGGTTCCTGCATGGTGGAGAGGGAGAGAAAGTACATGAGAAAGAGAAAGGGGATGAAGATGATAATACGTTGAGGTTTGAGGGACACGGTAAGAGCTTTAACTATTCAATGATTTATCATATATACAAAAACAACATAGCTATTAACCCCTGTTCACGCAATCATAGATTTTTTAAGCGTTATTTTTGAACTTTTTTGCATGAACGCACCTTAAGAGAAACTTGCAAGAGTAGAGGAAGTGAGAAGGAGCGGAAAATGTATTGGAAATTTGAGGCTCCGTGTAGGACTCTAAAGTGGGTTCTGTAAGGGTACTAAAGTGTCTCAACATACAAATTCTATAGATTGGTCTGGGACTCAAGATAGACCAGGGGAGAGAAACTTGATAAGTGTCTGTATGGAGGGGAAGAAGGAGCGAAAGTACATGAGAAAGAAAAAGGGGATGCCGATGATACGTTGAGATTTGAAGGACACTGGAAGGACCTATTATTCATTGAAATATAAACAAATACTTAGATAACAAGAAAACTTATGTTAGGTAAACAATTTTTCTTCTTCTGATAAATCCATAACAATTAGTAATGGTCATCAGGCGCGGATCCAGAAAATATTGAACCTGGGGGCGCAACATTATGAATTATCAGGCTGAACCGGGGGGCGCAAATTTATTTTTTTGTCTTACATATAAGAGCGAACAGGGGGGCGTGCGCCGGGTGTGCCCCCCTCTAGATCCGCGCCTGGTCATGGTTCATCAAGATAGTCTGAGAGCCTGACAGCCAGAGCGGTTCCTCATTCGGGAAGGGAGGAAAATGGGCACGGAGTTGCAATTCGGGAGTGACAGGGTAGATTTTATGGACACCGGTTCGTTTATGGAGGGAAGGAGGTTAAGGATGCGAAAGAAAAGAGTGAGGGTGCAGAAAGCAATGATACAGCGTTGAGAGTTTGCGCTATTCCCAAGATACGATTCTTTTAAAGTGGATTTTTTTTTTTCAAAATCATATAAATCGTTTATTTCAATCAAATATATTCAAATTTAACTCAGGTGTAGAAAATCCAGACCAATTCCTCCATGTGGACGGATTTGACCATGACAACGCGGACAAAACACCCCAGGAGGATGCGAGACCCAAACCCCAATTTGGAACTCACGACCCAGAGACACTACTACATGGGGATAGCGGGGCACATGATAACCATCCTAGGAACATCCTAAAGAAGGTAGGCAATTCAAATAATAAAGTTTCGAAACCGGACGAAACACCCCAAGAGGATCCGAGACCAAAACCCAAGTTTGGTACCCATGACCCAGAAACTCTACTGCATGGAGATGGAGACTGCGGGGCTCATGAGAACCATCCAAAGAATATACTGAAGAATGTAGGAAAGTAAAACAATATAGTTTTAAAACCGGACTATTGGCCCAAGAGGATCAAATACTAAAGCCCCGGTTTGGTACCCACGACCCTGAAACGCAATTGCATGATACTCATCCGAGAAACATACTCAGGAAGGTAAGGCAATTTCAATAAAAAACGGATCCAACTCACCCTCAAACTAGCTTAAAACCATTTAAGATTTTGATATTACCAAAAGCGAGGATGATCGAATGCTCTTAAAACTTCAAACCACAATCAAATAACTCAAAAGCAACATTAAACTTAACGTAAAATCAAACATCAAACCACCATTAAACCTATCCGCGACCAAAGCCCAAATTTTGGAGCCAAAGACCCCCGAAAAACTACTATATACATGTTTAAAGCGAGGCACGCAATGCTCATCCGAGAAATAAAACCAAATGTGATTTTATTTTAATGAAATATCCGTCACTTGTTTACAATTATTACTCTCTTTTTTTCTAAACGCATTTCAAGGTTGTGTCTGGTACGTTCGACCCGCACGCCATGCTGCACGGTGGAGACGAGCATGCACACGAGAAAATGAACGAGAAACGAAGAGAACAAGAACGCAAGGAGAAAATGGAGAATTCTACCCAATTTCAATTCAATGTGTCATTTTTGAAGAAGAATACTACCATTTTGTGAGCAAAGTCTAGCACATATTTATATTCATATGTTGTTTGATGAAAATTCATCATTTACTATAATCAAATCATTCTTTTAAACATATATTTAGGTTCAGTCAGGCACGTTCGACCCGCACGCCATGCTGCACGGTGGGGATAACCATGCACATGAGAAAGTGAATGAGAAACGACGAGAACAAGAACGCAAAGAGAAATTGGAGGACCGAGAACATAGGTGAGGCGGACAATACCTTCTTTTCTTTCCATTTTTTTATAATTATGAATTATGATGTTATATGTTTAAAAGTTCCATTTCGAACTGTTGCCAAAAACAAGTAACTTAGAAATAGTATCCCGAAATATCTCTATGTTGATAAGGCATCCAATATCGATACTATGTAATATTCATATTCGCATTGCTGTGAGTCGAGGGACAGGTTATATACAAGTGTATAAGACATATCTTAAAATACATGCATAGTATGCATGATTATACTTACGATAAAAAACTTAATAGTTTTCGCAGAATTTCGAAGCTTCGTGAAATTGGTCTTCTTCATCCACCCATGAAAATGTATTGAACAATTTATTCAATTTTCAGGGATTACATGAAGTGGAAAGAACAGAATCCTGATGCCCCCACAGACGAAACAGACATTCGTGGGTTCAGCAAACCCTATGTCTCCGACACTATTCTGGATGAAGTAGACCAAATGAAGGCGAAGTATCTGGCTGATCTCATCGCGAAAGAATTTGATGAAAATGAAGATAATGAAGAATGGGAAGAGTATATGGAGAATGACTATGTTGAAAATGAGGAAGAGGTTTGCATTGTTTATGTTTTTGTCTCTTTATTTTTAATTATTCTATATAAAACATAGATGGAGAGGAGCAGTAAATAGTGGATGACTATGGCAAAAACGAGGACAAGGTATGAATTTTAAGATTTTTCGGGGACATTATTATCGAACACCTTTTACTTTTGGTGAGGGGGTGGGGGCATTTTCCATGGTTTCAGCTAACCTTATGCATCAGAAACGATCTTGGATGAAGTAGACCAATGAACGCAACGTATATGATCTATTCAAGAAAGAACTAGATGATGGTGGTTAAGTTCATGTAGGATGACTATGTTGGAGATGAAGAATAAGGTTTTCTGGAATTCATTTTTTTAAAGAGAACGGCTAGTATGACAGGTCATACTTACATGTAGACGTATGCATCGAATATTCGGACAAAATCAGGTCACTTTTGAGTTGGGCCGTGATTGTCTCTTTAATGTTGAGGTTTATTCACATAACACCCTGATTCATACTTACATTTACCATTTAACTATTCATTTGAGAAATATCAGTTAAATCTATAGCATAGCTACTGAGCAATTGGCCCCCAAAAATTATCACTACCAGAATCGGGTTCATCAAATATTCGGACAGTGTGTATAAAATATTCGGACAGAATATAATAAATTGTTAACCTTCAAATAACTGCAAACAAATATCTTGTGATATTGTTTTCTTGACCTTTCACAAGTATTTCAAAAAGTTTGAAGGCTTTTTGGAACACAAGCAACTTGCTTATATCAGTTTAACTTGGAATCTTGGCATTTCTCATAGCCCCATTTTCCTGTAAACCAGACATGAGGGTTAAATTGGTTATTTAGTTATGCTGCATTCACAAAATCGTGATAATGTATTTGGGAATTTATATTTGTGTTATATGTTAATAAAAAACGTCGCACAAAAATTTCACGACTGCCACACGCCCGCATTCGGTCATGACAATAAAGAAAATCTATGCAACATAAATATTAATTTCAAATGTACAAAATCCAATTTGTAGAAAATCCAGAAAAATAGATTCACAAAACCTCACATAGCTGTCACCTTTTCAAGAATTTGGAATCAAAAATATGTTAAATGAAATTAAATTGATGAGTAAGATATACGGATAAAGTGAGCCTGCTATTATCATATAGCTCTAGGTAAGCATCTCATGGTCTCCCTTGGTTGGTATATACCGGTATACAATTGCCAAGAGGCGACTATCTTGGTCTTGTGTTCATTTACCTGGGATTCGCTAATGATAACATCGATATTTAAAAATGAAATGTGCTTGTTTCCTAATGCTATATGTATAGATATTCAATATTGCCATTGACAAATGCGGGGGGGGGGGGTTATTTGAGGCTTATTTCATTTGAAAAATCAAACAAAATATAGTTTTCCAACAACATAAAAGCGGAGACTATAATGTGACAAGACTAAAAATTCAAAATAACCCTCATGTCTGGTATACAGGAAAATGGGCCATGAGGAATGCCAAGATTCCAAGTTTAACCGATATTGCTTATAAGCAAGTTGCTTCTGGTTCAAAAAACCTTCCTACTTATTGAAATACTTGTGAAAAGGCAAGAAAACAATATCACAAGATATTCGCTTGCAGTAATTTGAAGGTTAACACTTTATAATACTCTGTCCGAATATTTGATACACGCTGTCCGAATATTTGATGCACCCGATTTTGATAGTGATAATTTTTGGGGGCCAATTGCTCAGTAGCTATACTATAGATTCAACTGATATTTCTCAATTGAATGGTTAAATGGTAAATGTAAGAATGAATCAGGGTGTCATGTGAATACACCTTACCATTCAAGAGGCACCCACGGCCCAACTAAAAAGTGACCTGATTTTGTCCGAATATTCGATGCATACGTCTATATTATTTTGTTTTTAAACGTATTACTGATAAACAGGAATATGAAGACAATTAAGACAAGGAATGGATTGTTAAATTGAAAGCGGAACTTTAGGCGATTTTAGAGGCTGAAATTAGCTGAGGAATTCGAAGCGATTTGAAGAGGCTGAAATTGAAGTTTTAGATAATATAAAAGTATGCATATTATGTAAACATAAATATGAATGTGTGTGTATTTCAACCTTATAATTTCACTTGTATACAGAATGATGACTATGAATATGAATTTAACAAGCTGGATTGGAAGATTTAGACATACCATTGATAGTTAAATTATGTATATATTTACTCTTATGATTTAATTATTATTCAGGAAGATGACTATGATTATGAAGATGTTGAAGATGAGGGTTGGATCGATGAATTAACTGAGGAATTCGAGGCGATTTTGGAGGCTGAAATTGAAGTTTTAGATTTTACCAAACAATATATATAATACAAAATATTATTTCTTTTTCTAAAGTTTTTATTTATCTTTTATATTGCTTGACATGACTATGAATATGAAGATTTTGAAGATGAAGGTTGGATAGATGAATTAGCTGAAGAATTCGAGGCGATTTCTGAGGCTGAAATTGAAGTTTTAGATTTTATCAAATAATATACATGTTATATATAATGAAAAATATTATTTCTTTTTCTAAAGTTTTTATTTATCTTTTATATTGCTTGACATGACTATGAATATGAAGATTTTAAAGATGAAGGTTGGATAGATGAATTAGCTGAAGAATTCGAGGCGATTTCTGAGACTGAAATTGAAGTTTTAGATTTTATCAAAACATATATATAAAATAAAAAATATTTTTGTTTTTCTAAAGTTTTTATTTATCTTTTGTATTGCTTGACAGGACTATGATTATGAAGATGTTGAAGATGAGGGTTGGATCGATGAATTAACTGAGGAATTCGAGGCGATTTTGGAGGCTGAAATTGAAGTTTTAGAAGAGGTTTTAGAGGAGGAAGGTATGGCGATTGAGGAAATACATGAGAAACTGTTATAAAAAATAAACTGTATTCAGATGATTTTCAAAAATGAGGCAATTTATAGTTTGAAAATGAACAATATAAGATAATATACTATGGAAAAAAGGTTTTGATCATCTTAAATGTTTCTCTAGAAGGTTTGTCCTCTTACAAATTTTGGAAATTTACCGGAAAATGGGTACAAGATAAAATATACAAAATCATTCAATATAAGGTCATTTGACTTAAGAATTGTAACATTAACAAGTAAATGGGTACAAGATAAAATCTACTAAATCATTCAACATAAGACTTAAATATGAGGAATTTGGAAGCTGAAAAAGAAGTTTTAGAAGAGGTTGTTGAGGTTTTAGAAGAAGAAAAAGAAGAAGGTATGGCGATAGAAGAAATACAAGATAAATTGTTTTGAAACAAGAATATTGCATCAAATACCTTTTGAATTTGAATTGTTTCAAAATAATTTATGTCAAAATGAGACTCCTGGAAAACACAGTTAAGCACTGAAGAACCTATAGACATTTTACCACATTTGATGTCTTAAGAAAGGTTTTCATAGAAAGTAAGAGGGAGGGTAAAAGATAACAATATTGGAAAGATTTATTAAAATAATTAGTCTTTTGAAAAATGTGAACAATATCAACTTAGGATATAATAATTTCATAACAATATTATTTTGATCAAGGTTGCAAAAAAGGATTATTTGTTCCTGAGAAGATAAGCTATGAAAAAAAATATTTGTAATTAAAATATGAGGAAACAAAAACAATAATTTGTTGTATAATATTATATTATAATTCTTGACAATCTATGAGTGTTTTGTCGGTCTTTTGAATTGGATATGTTTAGTCAGGATTTATCACCTCTACTATTATATAAGTGTGTGTTTATTTTGTACGCTTCGTATAATAAATTAATGAATAATAAAATAATAGAAACGTACTTTGTGTGAAAATATCGATTGTCTCTTCCTATAAGAAATTAATCACCAAATATGCACTTGGTCTTAACACCATTACTAGGCATGTATATAGTTAGACAGATAGAGAGATAGAGAGATAGATAGATAGATAGATAGATAGATAGATAGATAGATAGATAGATAGATAGATTGATTGATTGATATTATAGTAGATATTTATTATCTGATCACGGAATTTCATTCATGCGAATTTAGAAAACGAATAATTAGAAGAGAAATTTGATATACGGCTAGTTTTTTCATTAAACTGAACCCAACAGGTTTTTAGATAATTTCTTTTCCGTTTATGAATTTCAACATGTAGTTTGATTAACATATTTTTACTACCGGAACCTTCATCGACGGTGCGTGTATTCCACGTATCTTTCTATAAACTACACTAAACCGACTTGACTTCTAGAAGAGACATATAAGAAAATTACTCCCCAATAAAAAATCAACTACACGATCATCTTTTCATTTAAAGATTTATAAAATATATATTATTATTTCAAGACATAGGTTCTACGCCTATTGTACTTTGGATACCGCAACAAAAGCGACAACAAACGAAAACTATCCCGTTGGTTATCAAACTTCATCCTATATAAACCTAGATATGTGTTTCCAAAATGCCACAGGTCGTATTGCGACTTCAAAAATAACTGCAATTTATTCAATACATTTCTCACTTTAATATAAGTTGATAATATAAGATACTTCGAGAGGGAGGTTGTGGATATTTGGAAAAGCAAAAAAGAGAGCCAATAGAATGACAAACAAGGCAAAACTTTAGTTATTGGACCATCGAAGCTATTGGTCATCGAATGAAAAAAGATAGAATTCTAACTAGTGAATTTCAAAACACAAACAATAAACAAATGTATGCATATCTAGGCGGTCACTTCCCAAACATATTCAAATCTGACCAATAAACATAGAATGTTTTGCGAGCACCCCGTATAAGGCGTTTGTTATGCTGTTTAACCATGTATGTAGAACTACTGAATGACATCGTTTTCATGCATAAAAGATATTGGCTGAATAACATGTATTTGTTGAATTGCTGTTGATAAAAATTTCTAAGAAATTTTAAAAAGAAATTGACAGGTGTGGCAAAAATCGCCAAAAAATACAACGTTTTTTTAGATTTTAATAAAACCAAAGAATAAAAAAGTTATTTGAGATTCAAGTGGTTTGTTAACAAATTTTATATGGAATAATTACTATTGTGCTTCATTTTACAGAGCCGTGCCTAAACTGCAAACAGCAGCGTGCGCACGTACATGACCGCGAAACGCAACAGAAAGCGGATCGCTTAGCAGGGCTCATTGTGGATTATAGCGAGGTCGTCGAATCAAATGAAAACAAAGACAGCAAACAACAGCAACAACAAACACAACAACAAACGTCACGTGATCAAGATGAACAGGATCCCATTGTTATACCACGTGTTGTTAAAATTGGAGGAAACGATCATGAACATCCGAGCCCGTATTCGAGTAATTATCGGACTGATCGTGATAATACTTTGTAGGATTTATTTAAAGCATGCTAAAAGGAGTATGCTTAGTCTATGTTCATTACAGCTTGTGTTAGCTTATTAAAACGTGCTTCAAGAAAATATGGTGAGCCCTTCCTTTTGTTGTTTGATTATTACCATTCGCAAAGTATACTCATGTAAAGATGGGTTAGAATAACAAAAATTAAATGGAATGTAAACAACAACAAAATCAACAATTAATTTAATAGACTATATCAATAAATATTTCGCGACTGTTAAACCAACATAAATTTGACCATCATTCAAGATTTGGGTTCCAACAATTTTAGGACTGATTGAGGTTCCAGTTTGTAAAGTTTAAAGGGTGTATATAAACAATATATTGTTTCTTAACCATAGTATACGTAATATGCACATTCTTGCCTAATGGTTCGAAAGGTGTACTGCTATCTTTACCATTCTTCTAGAAATTTGATATATATTGTGTAACATTAAATAACACTGTACGTGAAAATTATGTTCTTAAATTTACTTTCTCACTATTAACACATTTTATTGGAGAAGGGATATGTGGCCAGTCCCTACCACCCACACTTATTTCAACTGTATAAGCTGATTGAGAAAATTGTTCTTGAACAAAATTATAAGCAAATTATTTATAACGAATAAATCGTAAATCGTAAATACAAACACGATATAATTGTGCCTTTTATTTAAAGAAAAGGGGTACCAGCGCATGCTATATCAGTTTTCTTTAAACACTTAAAACAAATGCTTTTTATTTACTCAAAGTTTATAGCAAATGTACTGTCAAACTCTTATATTTGAAAACTTAACACGAGAGCAGTTGCGGGTACCTTCCATATATGTATACATATTTTTTTTCATGGGAACAATTCATTATTCAAATGACAAAAAGATTTTGACTCTGGTTAACAAATGATAAATGTTTATACTCTTTAAATATTTTTTTTCATGTACGGATCGTAAAAAAAAACCTACTAAACCAGTCTACACACGTACAAGTTAACATCAATAAATAAAGGAAGCATTTGACAATACAACTTAACTGAGAGTTAAGCCAGACACACCGTGAGAATTCATCAAAACGTTGAAAAGGGGTAAACACCATAAAATAGAAAAAATATAAATATAAAAATAAAAAAATCCAAAATCGCAATACGAAAAAACTAAATTAAAAGTGGAGAAAACAACAAAATAGCAAAAGGAGAAAAGAACATAGAAAGAGAAAAAAAATCGCAAAATAGCGAAAACAAACTTTGAACACTAAAACTATAGCAATAAAGCAGACAGATACTGAATAATATACATGACATTCATTAGCATTCAAAAGTGCAATAAAATCATTGCACAAAAATGAAAAAAAAAACAGTTCATAAGAAATTCGGCAAAATCATATAGAACAATCACAGAACGGTTATTTATTGTTATCTATAACAGGCAAGTGCCCTTGAGAAATATATTTAATATTATAAAGGTAAAATAAGATGATATCACAACGACGAACTAGTAACATTAGATACAGATGATAAACAAATCCGACAGGCAATATAACAAACTTATAATACATAGGCCTCGAGAAATATAGTTTGTTACCATTTACTTATTAGATAAACTCTTATATTTAAACTCTATCATAAACAGGATATAAAAAAACTTTGTCTTTCACTTTTTTTTTCGAATCTTGAATTCCTGATATTCCCAATCAGCCCACTATACCGAAGATTTAAGAAGCTATGAATAAATTCCGATTCCCCTTAATGTACATTAGTCAAACCATGTTACCGCGATATTTCTGACTTGATTACATTAAAATTAAATACATGCTAGATCGAGTATAACCTGTAAGAAAATTCAAAGATGAAGATTACTGATTATTTAGAAAAAAAGACGTACCTTGCAACAATAACAACATTTAAAAGAACCAAAAGAACAAGAATAAACGTTCTATACGAAAGCACTGCAAATAAGAAAAATAAAGAAAAGAAAAACAAAGACGAAAACGCCGAAAATAGCAAAGCAAAGTAACAGGCAAAGGCATAAGACAATCTAAAGATGCAGTAAAAGCCGTTTATAAGTTGACAGCTGCACGCAAACACGCAAATAACAGCACGCAAACACGAACTTTTCTGCACGCAAAAACTCAATTTTGTCCACGCAAACACGCAAACCCGCAAACACGCAAACCCGCAAACACGCAAGCACGCAAACACGCAAACACGCAGAGGGGTTATAAAAGCAGTGTTATCATAATTCCTCACCATTCATTCACAATACTTAAATTATCACTTGAGCTTCGTGAAGCTGGGATGCATATGAAAGCGATTTGTTATTCAATTTTTCCTGGTTACAAAATGTTCTATATTCACAAACCTTTAGGTATGTTCTATGTTATGTATACGGTAATGAGATAAATTTAAAGTGCATTATTTTAATTTTCTGTTTCATACTTTAAAAAAGAGGATTATTAAGCATGTAAATGTATTAAGTCGTTCAGCCCTCCCCCTCGTAATATTATAACATTTAAACTGTTTGAGTGTCTAGAAAAAACTTTGATTAAGGTTTATAAATGTTGAAAGACAAATATATGGTTCCAAGACAATTAACGGAGAAATGAAGTATACAATGCTGATTGCATCATAAGTCTAGCAAATAATCACAATAGCTCAAAATGACCGAATGAAAAGATACAGGGGCCAAACATATGATAGGTCATCAATGCGCAAAAATAAATTTCCCTCAGGCCTTTTATATTATAGACGCAGTTAATCTTTCAATAAATATATTCAGAGCGACCAAACTTGAAAGCAGACCTACACCTATAACCCGAGCTAAAAAAAAACAATTGTTCCAAATAAACCAATTTACAAGATACAAGGTCGAAAAATATGATGGGTGATCAATAATCAAGAATAAAATGTACTCTCAGGCTTTTGATATTTTTTGAATTCTGTCTATATTCATTTATGCCGAGCCTAACATTAGACATAACAGCCAATAGAATATAACACGCGCAAACACGCAAACACGCAAGCACGCAAACACGCAAACACGCAAACCCGCAAACACGCAAACACGCACATAAATCTGCACGCAAATATCAGAATTTGTCCACGCTGAATTCATATCATGAGCACGCAAACACACAAACACGAAGTCAACTTATAAACGGTTTTTACTGTATTATCATTACAGCCATCTAAATCGTAATTTTTCGGATCAGTTTCCTTGTGTGACATCATTCGAGACGTATAACTGCTACTTTCAAGAATCCTATTTCGAATATTTATTGACAATTAATTAATACATGTATCAAGAGGGAAGAGAGACCTATTGAAAGATATGTCAACCTCTACCTGATGGCTGTAGAATTCGGAGAACAAAATCAGTTCCACTCAGAGCAGAAGAAACACCATAAGACATTGAGCGGGTTAAGGGCATCGTATGTAAAGCAAGGTTTAGATTTTATCAATTTTCATGCGAGACACTGGATAAATATTTAGTTATTAAAAACGAAATAATATGATGGAACCTAAAGAAGATTATTCGCAACGAGATCTATTTAGCAATCGTTAATTAATTGGCTGACCAATCCTATTGTTTTAGGTCTGCAACGACTTAAACGGAGATGGCAATATCCCAAGTGAAGACCATCGCTGTTTTATATTATATGTTCCAGTGCACTTATATCTATTACACAGAACGAAGCATACACGATCAAGTCGACCGCTACATTTCCTTTGAAACAAACTCTTGCCTTTGAGGAAAAACGCTGGATATAAATATTTTTCTAAGACATTCAATTTAAAAATAATTCGGATTAGTGCTGAGTAAATGGGCGCCTAATTATATTTAGAATCAATAGCTATTTATGTAAACCGATGTAAACCGAAAACTATTATTGCATATTTTTTATCTAATTCGATTGACCTGATTTCGATTGACCAAATTTATTGGCACACTAAAGTTTAGACAAGTTTAGTTTCCGATCCAAAATGTATCATTTAAATTGTATTACTCGCCTTAATATTTGTTATTTTCAAAGAAAGAATTACAAAATGTCTTTATAGCCTAATATGTGTTATTCTGAAAGTTTAATATCCGAAACACTTTATTTCATGACAAGCAATAACAGCGGCATTATGAAAGATATCTGCTATGTGATTTTCAACACTATCAACGTCCTGGCTGTTCCAGTAGTTTCTTGTTGAGGAATCTACAATGGGTGACCATTCGCCATTCAGAGAGCATCCAGCACCCAGCCACCACGCAATGAGACAACTCATGGGGTGTGGTCCTGGTCCGCTTGTTTTGTAGCATTGGTCGTCTAAATAATGTTGATTTACACATTCTTAATTGTATGTAAATTGGAAGATTATTTATCTTGTCCATACAATTGAAAGTTAATAAGTATATGTGTCAAGTTATGAAAAGGAGTACTTTTACCTATATGTATTTGTAAAATGTCAAATTTCCCCATTTATCTTTATGTAATACATTTAAAACAAATATAAATGCATGTTTCAAATACAAAAAAACGGTGTACTTTATTTTACCTGTAAGTAGTTTTTCATACCAGATAAACATATCTGATGCCAGGTTAAGATCATTCAGGTTCCCTTCTTCAACATTAGTGATACACAGGTAGCATGTAGGACCAACTGTGGTGAATGATTCACATTCAGCCATCTTTCCACATTGGATTGTACATTCAAATGAGCCTCTCCTGTTTGATGTTAACATATGACTATATGTTATTTTGTGTAAAGTCGTCAGATATTAGACATTTGATGAATTACTAAGTCAAATATATGCACTTTCACTGTAAATTATGTAATACTATAGCATGTTTAACAACGATGGTAAACGTTTCATGTTCCTTTAATTTAACCACACTGGATCGTAAATTCGAAAACAATTCTACTAATGCATTGCATAAATGATGATTTGTGTATATTCATCAAATATGATTCATTCGATAACTTAATTACAACTATATATGCATTCGTTAATTGATATGGATGACCTACTGTGTTTATTAAAACGCCATTGGAATACAATATTATGTTTACAATAGAATACAATATTATGTTTAAGTGTGCTACTTATGGAGCCGGTTTGACCTAGATCAAATAAGATATGTACCTTTTGATGTTGATTGACGTGCAATGCTGATTCTTCAGAAACTCTTCCAGTTTGAAGCTTTCAACCAGAGATGTAATCGACGAAGCTCTTTTGAATTGTTTATCCTGGATAGCTTGTGAACAAACATATTTATGCAGAACCACAGACAGTAAGACGCTAAACCAATTCATCCCTGGATCTGTGTAGAATTCCCTTTTTGAGAAATGCGTTGTTCGAATTGTGCGAAATCAATCGTAATTTAAATTGTACCAAACCTGTAATAAGTAAATGTCTGAAAAGATTGACTTGATGTCTGTTTAGACTGTTGAGTTGGCAACGACGATAAACATATGAATAATTGGACAAATATAAATATGACGAAAACAAAACAAGTCTGTCAAGCATCCGGTAATTGATTCCTGTGTTATCTCAATTGCTAATTCAGGTTAACATATCCTACTATGAATATTTAAATACTGGAGTCTTTGAAAGACCAAGACACAACAGATTGTTATCCAATAATATCAACAACTGAAACGAAATAGATACGGCCTTCGTTCCATATTTCATTACTGTTGTTAGTATTTATTGCATTTTTGATGCTATTTATACAACAATTACATTTACATTTACATTTAATGCAGACAGCTGAACATAGACTATATAGAAAGAAAACATGACAGCACAAGTCATCTCAACAGTACTTTATACAATATTTAACCGTGTCTATATCGAATGCGACCTAAATGTTACATAGTTAAATGTTGCTCTCTCAGGTAAAAACAGACACAGCAGTTTTACAAATCTGTTCGCTTAAACATGTGTTGTTTGCCATTAAAACATTTTTAATAAACTTGTTTCCCATGATAAATCAAACATGTTTTATTTAAAAAAAAACATATTAAAATTTCATTGACTGATGCGATCAGGTGTATTTGAAAATAACATCATCTCTAATGCAGCTGCATAATTATATGTACCAAATTGATTTAACTTACTGGGACTTATTTATTGGCACCTGATAGCCATTAAAAATTTAATTCAATTTATTGTTTATTTTTTAGATTTGTATAGCCGGGTACTCGAACGGAGACTTGGGAATCACAATTCTATCAAAGACCAGCAAAATAATCAAATCATTTATTCAGGTCAATATGCCCAAATTCCAAATATCTATATATAATATACAAATCCTATTAAAAAAATGCACATATATTGTAGTTTCTTATTCTTTAACTCTAAGCTCACTGTAACCTACATCGTTGTAAAATCAATACAGTAAACAGTTTATGTTTTGATTTAGCTGATTATTCAACAATATATGTCTGATAGAATGACTTTTAATAATTAACTTTGGTATCAAATGCTATTGGAATGTTGCTGATTCACACAATTGATTTTTCCCTGCAACTCTTGCCTGTAGTTTGTACCTTTAAGCTATAAAGTTATCATGATGCGCATACTCAGTTAAACGTTTGAATTATGCAAACCGCGTATTCGCCGTTGTCTAATCATAACAGTATGCCATAACCAGCAGCTTCGTGATGCAACTATCGAGTGTTCCATTGTCATGACCACGCCTTAAGATTATGTTGAGCCAATTGAAATGATTTAATGACCATATTGTATAGCGCGATAAGAAATGGCAAACGATATATGCTGATCTACGTCATGATTTTATTTCAGTAAATATTAGGGTGATATCGTTACGTCATGTCGAAATTAAAAGTGAACATCCAGCGGAAGACCATTCATAATATTATGTTTATATGTAGCATTATATTATGTAGCATTATGTTAAAGGCAAAATTTATAATATTTGAGTTTGACAAAATTTGTCACAGAAAATAAAATTTCTGGTTCTTTTTTGAGAAAAAAAATTATCTAAATAAAATAGTTCATAAGAAAACTCCAACTATAATATGTGCCTAGGTCATTAAAGCACATTATGTTATTATTACGAATAAGTATCAAAACAAACATTGATAGGCAACCAATATAGACCTGAGAGGAGAATAAAAAGTCCATAAATAATGCATAATGTAAAATCAATTTGTTACAAAACGATGGATATAAATGCGTGTTTATTGTATAATCAATGTTAGAACTCAACCAACCATATATGCCGCGAATATTCTATAGTTAACCTTTTTATCTACCGTTTTTTTAATATGGGAGACAGAATTCTTTTACAATATTATTGCTTGCTTTGATTTCAATAATTTGATGTTTAGTTTTATTCCTCTTTCTAACACCAAATTAGTCTTACTTAAAGTGTATCAATAGCTACTGAAATGTATATATTATTGGAAGAGCTTCAATAATTATGTTGTGTATTTATCGATTCTATGATACGATTGTTGTTTAAAATGGCCAATATGCATCCGTGTAAGGTATTTGATTATTTGACTGCACTCATGGTTATGAATGTCTATGTTACATTCCTATTCCAATGATGTTGCAATCAAACCATATAAATAATCACATATGTCCCCTTATAATACTTACAAAATAGATAAACGTTTTCTCTATTAAGACATAGAATGCGCCACTTTTACCTTGTCAAGAGACAACATCTAAAAGTGCTATACTTATATTTCAATTCAATTTATCTGAAAAATGTTGTTTC
>LQRL01002433.1:26334-45165 GCA_001703475.1 Hydroides elegans
GAGCCACCATGCGATCAGACAGCTAGTAGGATGGGGGCCTGGTCCACTTGTTTTGAAACACTGATCATCTATGAAATATATGATATATGATTTAAATCATCAAATATTTAAAATAATTATTAGAAAATATGGCGATTTTACAGGCAGCAGTGTGCTATGTGGCATAAATATGCTTGCAAAATAAGGCACGATTTTATGTATATGTTACGTAGTCAACGTAATAGTGTGTAATCACTGTAATCATTCTTAAATTCATGACTGTAGTAGATAAAGAAATGCTTAACATATTTTTATTCTAGAAAGTATATCACAATTATCACCTTTATATACTTTTGACGATTATCAATTAATTCGTATTTATAAGTCTATATACAATACCAATTGCAATTGGCTTGGCAATCAACAACGATTTGTTATCAATGGTTTCTACAACATTTTTATTCATATACACATACAAACCTGCAGAGAAGTGGTCATACCATATATATAAATTAGGAACAATATTGGAGCCGTTGAGATTCCCTTGATTGATATCAGTAATACAAAGATAACACTCTTCTCCTTTTTTGCTAAATGATTTGCACTCATCCATGTCAATGCATTGAGTTGCGCAGTCAAGCAAACTAAAACAATATAATCAATATTAAACTATTGCTTAGTAATTCTCTATATTTATTAGAATAATCACTATTTTGTTTAATCATGTAAACAATAACATTTCTGACATTCAAAGATGTGTAATTCTAATTTTATTTGATAGATGTCTATTCATATCTATATATGTGCATTATGTGTATTATGATCAATATTATTATGTCTATTTGTATAGAATACAGTTTACAACCTTACACATACAATGTATTAATGTTTTAAATTTACGACATGAAATATGCAATCATATATTGGAGGAATATCACATATTTGGAGATGTAGGCAAAATGTAGAGTAAATTTAGGCTATTGTATATAGATCCTCTTCAACTAAAAGCTTGGCATTATTTGTATTAAATGTCTTCACATTATAAATATTTATGTTTTTGAGAATATGTGGTCTTTTTAGATAAAAAAAACTTTGTACCAGAAAATTCAAGAAAATTAGCAGTTTTCTATTAAAAAAACAGATATATACATATTTGTATTTGGTGTTTTATTTTATGAATAAATAGTTCATGAATACCTGACAGTATCCTGTAATATGCATCTTTGGTGGTTGATAAATTCATCAAGCTTATGAATTTCGACAGCAGAGTTTATCGAAGAAGATGTTCTAAACAGTTTGTTATCCATAGATTGAACAACCATACACAAATAAGCAGTTAATATTAATTCTGTCTTCATGTTTGAAGATAGCATATAAATTGCTCAATAGATAAAGTTTCTGCTGTCTGCAGGTTGTATAACTCGGCTTTTGAAAACAACTATGTTCTGTATTGTAATTTTCATACTGTGAATCTACTCCCGAGTAGATAGCAAGATTAGTGTTCATAATGTTGAAGTAATAATGCATCTATTTTATAGTTCACAATGCTCAATCATCCACTTACCTCAAATCCATTAATTACTTTTAACGGATTATGTATTAAGTCTGATAAGAACTAATTGAAGCTTAACTACAGAGTCTTATTCGTTGAATGACCAATCTTACATTAATTAAACTATACTTAAATATATTGCTGGTATTTGATGTGATCATCGATAGAATATGTGGATAAAAGTTGTATGGGTCTATTATATGAAAATGCGCAAAAGAAATCAATGTGTAATAAGGGTTTTCATAAAATCGTTTTACATGGACTTAAGCAACTAAAACAAGAATAGTGTAGTTGTTATCTTTTACATTAATTATCTGATCAATAAAATGGGTTATCTGGTAATGATAAAGTATTTGTTAATTGTTAGTCTTTATATGAGTGTCTAAGTTTTAATTGTATTATCTTCTTATTTCAAATAGCTCTTTAAAATCAAGCCTCGTCTATAAACACTATAACACATATGCAATATTCATTAGAAATTATTGATTATTGGGGCAAATGATTTAAGCCAATATAGCGTTCACATACACACTATGTTACCTAGCATAAACGTCTTTTATAAAGCAGCGCAGTGATTTTTAGTCTTATGAGATCCTATAAATGGTCATTGTTTGTGTATTGATATACTTAGAACACCTAATTCATGTATGTGTGTAGGTATAAGCAATAAATGTGTCAAATTGACCGCGTACATATTGCATTCAACTGGTTTATTTTTATTGACATATTTCAAACTTATTGCACCCCTTTCCCAGAGTCTTCGATGAATCACATGAATTCTAGGACATGGAGTGATTTTAACTCCTGCATCTTAGAATTAAATGAGCTTGACAGGCAAGCGCTCAAGTCAGTGTGCCTCTTTTTTCAACTTTGCTTTGAATTAAAATATCAATGCTATGCGATGCAACTATAACTTGCACAAAATATTTGCTCTATTTTCTCATCTACGGATATTCATATGTCAATTATAGACTCTGTACAAATAATTAATGTGTGTAGGTTCGACTAAATGTTGGTTTGCATCCAGTTTAAAATTTTCGCATGCAGATGGATTTCATTTCGAAAAAAAAAACAATGAAACGGTAATTGTGAAGTTATTACGCAAAAGCCAAACATTGCATCAGTTCCAATCATTTTTTTCTAACAAAATGCAAGAAACATGAACGCCCTGACACCAACAAAGCGATCAAATTTCTTGTATTTTATTTTAGAGAGGCATATTATAGAATAAAAATGATTTCTAATTAAGGTTCATAAAATATTGACGCATTCAAACAAGGGGAATTCTGAACTTATATTTTTTTTATAAACCTAAAGGCTGTTTCTTCTCTTTGTTTCTCAACCTTATGTATAAATTATTTTAGCTCCAGATATGTACGTAGTCATACATTGTGACATCAAACAAAAATACTAGATATGAATCTAACATAATTCATATTTATTACATTATACTTTACTAAAATACAATGTTCTAAGTAAATGTGTTTTAACTCTTATGTTCAAAGACTAAACTACATTCATTTAGAAATAATTGATTTAAATAGCATTCAAGTGCATTTAGTTATTTCGTAAATGATTATGTTAGATATGCATGTCTCGGCAAAAATTCAATAACCATAACAACGTTCTAAATAATAATCGGAATTCATAGATAGTTGCTCATAGAGGGACATATCGAATTTAACAAAAGCGACCGACTTGCTTATCTCTACAAATAGTCAATGACCATAACAGCGTA
This sequence comes from Hydroides elegans, assembly GCA_001703475.1. Classification (NCBI taxonomy): domain Eukaryota; kingdom Metazoa; phylum Annelida; class Polychaeta; order Sabellida; family Serpulidae; genus Hydroides; species Hydroides elegans. The sequence continues at coordinate 29,604 of LQRL01002433.1, forward strand.
CTAAAAAATAATCGGAATGCAGCGACTGTTGCACATAGAGGGACATATTGAACTTGACAGTGGCTATTACATTGAGAAGTAATCGCTTTAAATAAAATTCAAGTGAATTTAACCTGCTGTTTAATGATTGTGCATGTTTGCCTCAATAACCATAACAACGTTCTCAATAATAATCGGAGTTCACAGATAGTTGCACATAGAGTGACATATCGTTTTGACAGTGGCAACTGGCTTGCTTATCTCAACAAAAACTCAATAACCATAACAGCGTTCTAAATAACAATCGGAGTTTACAAATAGTTGCACATAGAGGGACATATCGAATTTAACAGTAGCTCCCGGCTGGCTTATCTCAACAAAAACTCAATAACCATAACAGCGTTCTAAATAACAGTCGGAGTTTACAAATAGTTGCACATAGAGGGACATATCGAATTTAACAGTAGCTCCCGGCTGGCTTATCTGAACAAAACCTCAATGACCATAACAGCGCTCTAAATAATATTCTGAGTTCACGGATAGTTGTACATAGAGGGACATATCATATTTGACAGTTGCAACTTGCTGGCCATGCCAATAGTCCTTTGTGTTCCGAGTCGGTGAGCTTTGGCCTTTGATTAAGCATCCGGCTTCCAACCACCAAAAGATCAAACAGCTCATCGTGTGCGGGCCCGGTCCACTTGTTTTGAAACACATGTCATCTATATAATAAAAAACTATATGCTATATAATATATAACATAAGATATATAATGAACATAATCTGCTATTCGAATTGATATGTTAATTCTTTACTTTAATTGTGTTTATATAAGCTCATATGATGCAGGTCCGGTCCGCTTGTTTTGAAACACAAAGCATCTATATGATATATAATCAGTTGTATAAAATGTACAATGCATATATATTGTTTATTTATAAAGTAAGTGTGTTTGCTTTTTTCAGTTTTTATGCTATAAACGGGTTCGTTCCACTTGGTTTGAAACACATACCATTTATATAATATGTATAAATTTTACTTTAACATATCATTATGTTTAAAGCAGCTCATAGAACGAGGGCCTGACCTACTTGTTTTAAAACACTACTCATAAATATATTACATATTATGTAAAATTTAATGCACACATAATTTTATTTATATGATATGTACATTTATTACTTTATTTATCATCATGCTTTAACAGCTAATAAGATTGACAACTTGTCCATCACTTTTAAACACAGATAATCTATAAGAAAAATAGTCTATTATGCACAAATATTTTGATTGTGTGATTTATATATTTTTATCTATATCAACATATGGCATACTAATTAAAAGTGAATTTTAGACTTGACAATTTTTGTAAGCCACAATGCTGTGACATTTGGTGGTTGAATGGAAAACAATAAATCAAACAATGTTTTGTTTGAACTTAAATATATGATTGAACATGAAGTACAAACCTGTGGAGAAGGGCTCATACCAAATGAATATATTCGGTAGAATGGCAAGACCACTAAGATTGCCATTGTTGAGATCAGTAACGCACAGATAACACTCTTCTCTTCTTTTGGCAAATGATTAACATGCTTCCATTTCAATGCATTGAGATGCGCAGTCAAATAAGCTATATAAATAAATCAGTATTGTTTATTATATTATCATAACGCAGGCATAATTATTTCATAGAGTATTATGTTTGATAGACAAATAGAAATTCCAATTACAAATGTACTAATTGCAGTACATAACGTCTTCATATGTTATAATCAAGCAATATGACTTTGTTTTATCATGAAATAGAGCATTCAAAAATACCTGACTGTTTCCTTCATGATGCATCTTTGGTGAATGATGAATTCATCAAGCTTATGAATTTCGACAGGAAAAATTATTGAAGAAGATGTTCTAAATAATTTGTTTTCTATGGATTGCACAACCATAAAGAGATGAAGAGTTATTATTAACCGTAAATATTTGTTTAAAAATGTCATGTCTATTTGCCCAATAATAACGCTTTATTTTTTTCTGCAAAGAGTATGGTTTATAGTTATTTTATTATTATTATAAATTTATTTTATTGTTAATACGTTAAAGCAATTTAAATGCTCAAAACAAAACCCAAACAAATAGCAAGTCCAATTATACATATATCAACAACAATTGAAGTAACAATTTGAACATTAGGCTTATTATCTATAATCCTTAAATCAGTCAGTTATCTCAAATCGATTAAATGCACTTAATTCATTTGTCAGCACCGATTTAACTATGTCATGTAGAAGCTTTGTATCAAAGTCGAGTAATCTGATTGATAAAACCAACATGAATTAAAAGTACGGATATATTTATTGATTTGTAAAATGCTTTAATACATATTTTCAGCTTGATAATTAAATAATTAAATAGGTCGATAATCGATTTAAGGTACTATAGAAATACATAAGAGCTTCTATGAATAATTGACTATTTAATGTCGTAATATTAGCTGATATCTTTACTATTTTCTATAGTATCAAGGAGTGAAATGCCACCTGTACTTTACATTCAACAGCATTCAATACTTATTATATCTTCTTTAAGTTCAGTTGGCTAGTTAATATCAAGAAAATCAAAAATATTCTAAGACAACACTAAATGCGTATGTAAACCATTGTCCTATAAAAGCATTTCTAAACAAAGAAGTTGTAATCCAGTAATGCAATAGGGTGATATGTATATTCAAATTGTAAACATTGAGCTAATTATATGTTATCCTTAAATAAGCCACTTATCTCGAATCAATTGAATGCACTTAATTTGATTGTCAACACCGATTAAACTACGACAGTTTGAAGCTTTATTTCTAGGTCGAATTAGCTTATTGATCGATCCAAAATGAATTGAAAGTATGGATATACTGATTAGATATGCATAAGTACATGTATATTGAGCTGGAAAATGGAATAATAACATGTAGATCAATGACCAATTTAAAATACTTTAGAAATGCATGAGAATATGATATCAAATGTCTTACTATTAGCTAATATCTTTTCTATTTTCTAGGGTTTTTTGTAGTGAAATGTCCCATGTACATGTAAAGATAGCTAAACGATAAGTATAGAAAACAAAGTTATATAAATAGATAGTTATACTAAAAGCATATAACACATTTCAATTGATAATTCTTTATCAAGACAAAATTTTAGATATTCCAGGACACTCTAAGACACGTGCCTATTCAAACAATTGTTTTAAAGCATATCTTAGCAAAGAGGTCGTAACCAAGTTGTGAGATAGGGTGACATGTATATTCAGATTTCGTATCTATGCTTTGTGATTAATTATATTAGCAGTTAGAATATAAAGAATATAAAGTCATCTTTTATTAGTTATATATAAAATAAAAAAATCTTTATATAACTATGTGTATATCATAATTAAGAGATAAAAAGCACATAAAGGTAACTTCGTTATAATAATTTGATAGTCTTAATATTCGCCATTTAACGTTAAGTTAGTTCATACTGTTATTACTCCAAAACACGACAATGGATAATGGATGAATCCGTCGCTGGCGTGCTGATAATACAGAGACATATCGTGTTGCGCATCAACAACTAGTTCGCCGTTCCAATAATCCCTCGCGCCAGAATTCGCGGTCGGTGATGATGTGCCCATTAAAGAGCAACCGGCGTCTAGCCACCACGCTATAAGGCAGCTCATGGGATGTGGGCCTGGTCCACTGGTTTTGTAGCATTGATCGCCTTTATAACATCAACGAAAACACAGCATTACATATTATATTATAATTTGTTATATGCAGTTGGATTTTTTAAAGACCAAGTTGGTGATTCATCACCGTTGAGTAAACAACAGGCAGTTAAACACAATTCTATAAGGCAACTCTTGGGATGGGGGCCAGGACCACTGGTTTTGTAGCATTGGTTACCTAATAACATAATATGAATAATGTGCAGGGTGAATCATGTATAACTATAATTATGTTAATACGACTTTTAAAATGACCGGATAGGCATAAATGAATAGGCATTACACCCAAAGTGTATACTTATATCCTTTTGGGCTAGAATCTAAAACTAATTCCTAAGCACACAAGAGGCGAAACCATTACATGTTAACATCAAAATGGAGTGTTTTTGTTCCGTGCAAATATTATATGTCCTAGATGTTTCATCCATTTGAATAAATAATAGTACATTTTAACTAATATTGCTTATAGATAGCCTATATAAACATTGTGACAATTCTTTATATTGACATCACAGGAGTTTAACATTAAAAAGGCATTTTCGTGACAATCACATTTGTATGCATTAATTTATAATTTATAGTAACATTTTTCATATAATCATAAAATTCATTGACACTTACCTGCTGAAAACCGATCAAACCGAATGAAGGCATCCGGTACAATGTCAAGACTATTCATGTTTCCTAGATCCACATCGGTGGAACAAAGAAAACACTGGGCTTCCGTTATGGCAAATGAGTTACATTCTGACATGAGAGCGCAGTTATTTGCACAATGTAACAGGCTGAAATTTAACATGAAAATTATCATAATTTAAATCATAACGATTAGTGCAATCTGTGTGATTGTGGAAAACTTCAAGCATAATTGCAATTGTTAAATATATAAATTTGCAAATTCAGTGCGATTAATTGTTTGATTAGTCTGATATAGGCGATGTTATCCCCCGCCTATCAATTGTATATCCCTTTCAAAAGTAAAATTTCTTTTCAACATATCAGAGAAAGGATAGCATTATAATATCAAATAGCAAAAATAGCTATCATATTTTCAATACGCTTTAACCCGACTTTGCACCTGTTCATATTGTCTTCATAAGCAGCAGATGCTTAATCAAAATTATTATTCAATATCATTGTTTATTAAATTTGCGTCATATATAAAATACCTTGCTGTGGCGTTAGCTGTACATCGTTGATGAATAATGAATTCGTCTAACTTGTATAAATCTACAGTTGATGTGATGGAATCAAATGTCCGAAATAATATGTTTTCATACGATCGTGAAAGGATTAAGCATTGAACTGTGATTATCCACAATGCAATGAATATCCTCATTCTGTTTAATTTTATTCTTCTTTATTTTTTGGTGTGTGTGAGTGTAAAGTGTTTTATTAAATGGGTTATTATGTTCTAAACAGTTTTGAAAACCTGAAGTTTACATCAATACAATAATTCAACTGTATGCCATAAACTGCTATAAAACACATTTTAAGCGTATTGATTTAATGTCTTGTCAAAACAATTAAGGGTCGGGGAAAGGATTGGTGTCCAACTAACCCAATATATTGTTTCATCTTTCTTATGATATTTTTCTTAACGATTTGCCATTTTTTATTTTATTTCAAGTGTAAAATGCTATGTGGATCCTTATATCAATAAAAGAATGTTTACAAAGTTATTCTATAGCATTGATTACACGGTATTTATAAGCACAGGAACAATAGTTTGCTTACACTGCAATAGAAACGATTTCTGTTAAGACATAAAAAAATGCGTTTATCATGGGTTGCAAATGAATAAAAAGAAAATATTTAATGTAAATAATGAAGGCTGAATAACTATGAACGATTTATGTCGAGAACAAATATTATTTTGGGTCATAAATGATTGTTAAGCCAAGTATGTAATATAGATAAAGATGGAAGAAACAATTCCCAGCATACGAAAGCAAGTTTTATATTGTATAAATTGCAAAACAATGTTTGTAATTGTGTTGAAAGTTAAATTGAATTGATAAGTTTTCAGTGGCTGAGTTATTCATAAAATTATCAGAATGATAAATGATTAAAATGAAAACGCATCTTATGACTCAATGACTGAATATCTTATCATTACAAGACGTATTATTGTGGTGCCGTTATTCTAAGTCTTCCAAGTCTACACAAAACCTCATCACGATCTCATGCCGACCTCATATAAGTTAATTTTAGGTTACCCTGAGCTCATAGTTTGGTTTTGTGTAGACTGGGTAATGTCTCCGACTCCGAAAAATGCCAGTGCCATGCAACATTCAAGTCTCGATGATTTACTTGTTTGAGAGTTGAATGATCAATTCAAAACTTTAAACGCTTGATATCCCAAAACATAACACATTTGTTGCAGCCTCCTTTTTTAAGCACTGTAAATGAGAATATTAAAGCAAATAAATGTTATTACGATTTAAATGTGTACTTTATGTAATGATTGTTGAGGTTACCTTCTTCTTTGAATGACCCCTGGTAGGCTATGTTTAAGTAGTATTTTTCACGCCGTTTACCTTTCCAGAGGCAATGCTTAACATCAATCAGCAGAACTTACATATCAAACAAGAAGTTAGTGGTGTTATTGAAAGTTTGGTCTACATAAATTGTAATATGCCGTTGATATATAATTAATATCAGCATATGTAATAATTTGTAAAATTGAATGCGAATGAGAGTCTATAATAATATAGTTTATGCTTCACATTGAGCTTATAATTTCAACAATATTGTTCTTGTTCAAAGTATTAAAATTAAATATTAATATTAAAGCCACTTATAATCCTGATCATTCATTGAACTAGATTTCGCTCTATCTAATGTATTTTTCCTATTTGGCTCAATACCTATGTATAAATAATTGAAAGAATCAGTGAAACAATGTGTTAAGTCTGAAATTGACGTTTCGAGAAAAGAGGCGTTGCATATTTTTAAATTGGTCATTTATATAAGGATTGGCAAGGGGCCAAGTGATAAAATAATTATGATGAAATTGATTTTATAGTATCATTTAAGTAGATAACATGGATCAGTTATCAGTTGGCACTTTGCCATACATTTTGGAGAAACATGTTAAGTCGACTTAACACATTGTTGCACGGAGCCCTTCAATTGTAAAGTTGCTACCATAAATTGAAGAAATACATTCAAAACATATTTTTGTCAAAATGTAATCCTTACATATAACGCTTACCAAGTTTCATAATCACTAATAATTAAAAACACACTCTAAACAGCTTCATAATTTCTATGGAGAGCTACTGCCGTACTCAATTACAAAGTACAATATAATCGTCATACTCCGCCAAACCCGAATTGGCTCTCTGAAAATAGAGAGCCATGTCAGTTATCACAGTATCAGCAGTCATACCGTTCCAATAATTTCTCGCCGCACTATTTTCAGTTGGTGAACCTTGGCCTATTGAATCGCAGCCGGTTTCCTGCCACAATAGTGTAAGGCAGTTCAATGAATGTGGGCCCAGGCCAGTCGTTGTAAAGCATTGGTCACCTGATGTATGTAAAAATAATAATCAAATGATTAAGACTCTGGTTAAATACAATTTCAGTTCTAGCTTGTTTTAATTTATTTTTATTTTAAAAAATCAGATCTCATGTATGTTTTTTATATTATCTTAGGTATATTATATAATAAAATTATCTTATAATATAAATATTTAAAATACCATATGTATAGCTGTATATTACCATGTATACATTATGAAGATTCGCGATTGAATAAATTGAATAGAGAAATAATATTCTTAATAGTCTCATTCATTAGTTTTATTGATCATATGTGTAAATATACAATATATGAATAATATTTTTTAATTATAACAAACCATTTACCCGTATCTGCTGAGAAATATTCGTACAAAACATAACCATCTGATGCAATATCGAGATCATTCATATTGCCATGATTTATATCGGTTGAGCAAATGAAACATTCTCCGCCAGCTGTGGAAAATGATTCACATGTTGTCATGAGGTTGCATTGAATTACATAGTACTCCAGGACTCTAAAAATATTGTTTAACAATATTTTTATTAGCTATTTTTTATGTTTCTTTAATACAAACACTGTTTATCGAAGAATCATCGCGAAAGCTAAACAATAACACTTTCTTTTAAGTTGCTTTCTTTTAACTTGTTATGTTTTATACATACATAGACAATAAACAATAGGAAAAACTAACTACTCGTTAATCACATAAAGCCGTGGCTCCGATGAAGTAAGAAACAGCTTTTTAAGAAAAAAAACATAAGACTAAAAAACAGGTGGCGTGAAACAATAGCTACTTATATTGTTTTAGTGTACATTATATTCAGAAATGTCATGAAAAATAGTTCCCATAACTTGTGGAAAATGATTCGCATTCTGTCACGAAAAAATTGTTAAAAAAATGTCAATTTAATTTGGTATCGCGTGATTAATTTATATGCTGCTTTAAAAAAAACGACTCACCCTGTTTGTCGACGATTCATCGGGCAAGCTAGAACAATAACACTTTATTAAAACTTGATTCTATGAATTGTTATTAAATATCATATTGTTGATATTTATTCTTTTTTACATCTATAGTTTATTTTGTTACCTTATATATAAAGACAGTAAACAATATGCAAAACTAACTAAATGTGCATGTTTACACATGAGGCCGCGATTACAGTGAAGTAATGGATGTAGCCTTTAAGAAAAAAACATAAGACCAAAAACAGGTGGTTTGAAAAATAGCTCTTTTGCTTCAGTGTTACCATGGCATTAATGTATATTTATTTCATAAAATGGTATCATTTCGCATCGATACATAATAAGAATGAGAATACCTGATTGTACTGTTTTGCGTACATCGCTGATTGACAATTAATGCATCCCATTCGTGAATTTCTTCAACATTTATATATAAGATTTGTATATAGGATGTTGGGAATCATCTGTTATCATTTGCTCGCCCAAATATATGACACAATGCATCAACCTTAAACTAAAAAAAACATCGAATTGGTTAACATAAATGACGTTTGGAACATATTCGTTAGAGCTGTCATTTTCCTCATTCATTGATCTTTTCCTTTTCATATTTTTCTCCATATCCTTTCATTTTACCATGCATTTTAATCTGGCATTATCATACTTATTTAAATCCCTATATTCGTTTCATAATTACCACCAAAAATAAATTCAATTTATTCACTAGCCCGTGAAACCATCGCTTGATATTACTTTTCTTGTAAAATTAATTTATATCAATTCATTACTCGAATAAAAGAGGGTCCTGTGCCAATACTTACTAACTGAATTAAGAAGAATTGGTAATGACTCTCACAATCCCCGGTTCTATATCATGTACCTAAGTGAGATATATTTTTTAGCCATCCGTCTATCATATAAAGCAGTCAGCAAAAGTCTCATAAACTTATGTGCCGCATAATATTTCATTCTAAAGACACGTTTAGTTCATGCCGAGTTAAAGAGTTACCTGAGCAATTTGGTACAGAATAATCATGTTCAACTCAGTAAATCAATTTTGATTTTACACTAAAATAGCATTTTCGATATCTGGTGTCGACAAAAAACTGCCAATAAAAAGACTAGCTATGGAGCCGCAAACTGCTATTACCTTCTCCCCAGATAATTGAGACACGTTTATCGAACATCAAGTAAACGCAATATTGCATAGGCTTAACAATCATCTGCCTATGTAACAAAGAGCTGAATGTGTAATAAAAAGAAATTAACAAAACGTTCGACGGACTTCAGTATACTCTTGATCGGGTAAACAAAAGTCTTAATAGACGTATTATATGCAACGAATTAATTTCTATTTATAACTTGAATTTCCAATGTGCTTTTGCAATACATGCCGACTTGAGATTCTTTTGAGATGATAATTTCCAATTCTTTTGAGATTTGTGAAATTTCCAATTATATTTAAAAAATGTGTTATGTATCTGTATTAAAATTAGCTGAAATGTTTGATTGTGAATACTTCAAATTATTGTCACATTGATTTGTGAATAACAATCACACTCCACTACATATCAAACCAATTTTACAAGACTGTTTCAACTCATAAACGAAAACAATTATTTTAAGAGTAATTTATTAATAGCAAAATGGAAAACTCTTCACTTTCAAATTCAATTTCAGAGGAACGGTTTAACATATCGAGAAATGTATTTTTTCTCAAAACTATGTTGACTTATATATTTATGATTTTTTAAAAATTACTATCCAATGTATGACTTTTAATTTTAGAGTTTAAAATATAATAAGCCTAAAACAATTCAAACGCTTCAGTGTATGCTATTCTTATCATGTTATCTAATCATTCACACTGTACACATTACATATTATTATCGTTTATGTATGTGCATAATCTAATATTCAATGATGCTGTCACATTCTATAATAGAGTAACTGATAATCCTTAATTGTGAAGACCATTTTTCCCAATGACATATAAAGCAACTGATAGATTTCGAAAACATTAAAAAAAACACATTGTGTTTCAAAGACATTGATCACAGTAAAAGAATCATCTTTAAGTGCCAAAAGTCCGTGATTGATAAATACATGAGGTATCGTCGGCGTACTTAAATTATAGTTTCATATTTTTAAGCATTAATCACTGGTAGACTGTTCAAGTTATTTCTCTCGTAATTGGATGCATTTCGTTTTGGTTCAGACTTTTCAGCACTTTAAGGCGTTCCGGACTTTTCGAACACAAACACATTTCTTTTAATTATGGCAATCTAGAAAAATCCAACTTTCACGACAGTCAACTGATGCAATTTACTATTGGTAAAATTTGTGTTTACATTTTATAAATTGTAATGTACCATTTGTAAAATGTTGTGATATTCTATATAATGAAAAAAATATTAAACCAAATTCATATTTGTTTGAACCCTATTTTATGCAAACAAAATATCGAAATAGTGATAAGATAGCCTGAACCTTCACCATCCTAACTTTTCAGACACAACGCATTTCTTTAATGCTTTGTCTTAATTATCTTAATTGTCTGGAAGGGCTTTATAAGTTAAATCGTCTGGATAAAGAGGAGGGCAGCCATCATTAATACCAAAATTAATGAAATTTGAGCAACTTATATAGTTCATCAGGATTGTAACTTATGTATATGATTTGATAATAAGAGGTTCTCTTATAGTACATAGTTAAGTTAGTGATGAGCCTTGCAGAGCAAAGGCCTTTTTGCCTCTCAATATCATATCAAAAACATCTTTTAGATAACACATTTTTTTGCTTTACTTATTGTGTACTGATAACATGACTTTAAAATCAACCAAATGAGAGCCTTTTCAGCCAAGCATTACTAAGCAATATGTTTCGTTTATTACGGACGATATTTGAACCAAACTTTTAATTATAGAATAACAATGTCAGGCTTCTGCCACACGTGGTTTTATTGATTATGAGAAAAACATGTATATTAGAAAGCTAGTGATTACAGTCAATGAATCTGAAATAATTGAATCTTGAGTCCATCTAAAAGAATGCATTTTCAACTTATTTTTTATCCCAGTATTACTCAAAAACACAGTATTGAGTATAAATAGGTTTTTATTCAACTAAATACTTATCCTGCTATTACTCCATAACATAATTTTGGGTTTAAAGGAGGCGTTTAACTTTTACATCAATATATTACTCCGAAACACAATTTCAAATATAAAAGAGTGTATTCAACTGAATACTTATCCTAAAATGACTCCAAAACACAGTAATTGATAATTGCTTTGTCCACCACTGGCATGCTGATAATATAGAGACATATCATGTTGCGCCTGAGCAACTAGTTGGCTGTTCCAGAAATCAATCGCGCCATTATTCACGGTCGGTGAATTCGTGCCCATTATGGAACAGCCCGTCTCAAGCCACCACGCTATAAGGCAGCTCATGGGATGGGGGCCTGGTCCACTGGTTTTGTAGCATTGATCGCCTTTATGACATAAAATATATTAGCATATAAAGTCATTATAACATATTTAATTGTATGCAGACAATATTTTATAAAGAAGTGAAGTGGACAACCGGCTACAAACCACATGTTATAGGGAATTTCATGGTATGTGAACCTGGTCCACTATTTTTGTAGCATTGGTAACCTTATAAATATAACATAGAACAATAAATATTGAATTGTTCGAAATACTACAGAAGGACAATAATACAGGAACAACATACGAAGGGTGGCAATTTATCTTACGAAATAAGATAATAATGTCAATGTTCATAGGACAAGATCATTACGTTCATTAATTCCGAAAGGTGAAGTACATTTTAAACAAAGTAAAGTATTTTCCAGTATTTCATTTTTTAGTTCATAGCTTGGATAGAAACACGTAAACGCAAGTGTACACATTCAAATTAGTGTTACAAGACAAGTTCAAAATAAACAAAATCTCTAGCTTTCTTGTTAGGCAATTACATTTGTTCTTTTTGTGCATTTACAACTTACAACCATTATCACTTACCTGCTGAAAAACGATCAAACCGGATAAAGACATCTGGTATTATGTCCAGACTATTCATGTCGCCTAGATTCACATTGGTAGCGCAAAGAAAACATTGGGCTTCAGTACTGGCAAACGAGTCGCATTCTTCCATAAGAGCACAGCGATTTGCACAGTGCAGCAGGCTTAACAAATTTCATATATAACATTAATTAAGATAATAAGATAGTTAATTATAAATGAATAGATGTGTGTAAAAACCCGTACAAATGTAGCGTGCGTAACGCTGGAATTTCCCATATGCAACGATAAGTGCAATTTTTGTCAATGTTGCAAACCTCAAGTATAATTGCAATTTGTAGTCACCGCGATTATTTGTTGATTATGCCGATGTAGGAGGTTTTAACAATAGTCATTTCAATTAAATATCCCTCTTCTATGATAAGTTTTTTTCAAGCAAATCAATTCAATATTTACATATATTTTAAGAAAAGGGAGAACTATCTCATATTCTAAGAATTTCATTTTGTCTTCGAACTTGGTGTTATTCATTTTTTAAATCGAATTATACTTATTATAAATCCTTATTTGATATTATTCTCTAAATATATAATTTGCGTTACAGATTAAATACCTGGCTGTGGCGTTTGCCATACATCGTTGATGAATGATGAATTCGTCTAACTTGTATAAATCTACATTTGATGTGATAGAATCAAATGTTCTAAATAGAATGTTTTCATATGATCGTGCAAGAATTAAGCTATAAATTGTAATTATCCACAATGTTACAAATATCCTCATGCTGTGTTTCTTTTTACTTTAGCTATGTTGGGTTGTAGGTTTGTGTGAAATTATATAAAACATTGTATTTTAAACTGTTTTTTATTCATGACGTTTATATGATATAATGATTCAACTGTAAGAAATAAACTGCAAACAAACAGCTTTAAATCGTATAGTTTTATTGTGATAATTAAATGTCTTGATCTATGATATACTGTTCAAATCAATTAAGGGATCAGACAAAGGATCGGTGTCCAACTAACCCAATAGATATTCTATGAATTGCTTTCTTAATGATTATACCTTTTGTTCCCATTGAAGTGCCTATATGGATTCACATATCAATGAAAGAATGTAGACCCTAGTTGTGTTTGTGTAAGAATAGTATTTATTAGCAAAGAAACGGCTGTTTGTTTGCACTGCAATCAACATTTACAGCGATCAGATGTTACGAAATAAGAAGCCCACCTTAAGACACTTGGTTTTCCAAAAAGTTGTAAAATCATCTTAAAGTAACTTTACTAAGATGAGTAACAACTACCGGTGAAAATACCTGCGAAATTTTCGAGAACGAAAAGATCGCAGATAATAAACATCGTATTAACAAATCAGTGAGTGTATATCATAGTTGTATCAGGCATTTATTTCATTTAAGGGAGAACAGGGGCGCACGCCGGGTGCGCCCCCTTTAATTTCGCGCCTGTATATGGTATACTAATAACATACAAACACAATATGCTCTATAGTTTCAAATAGCTGTATGATATTTTGAAATAAATTGCATTAGAAATGATGTTAAAGTGTGTTAAAAATATTCTTCCATACTTTATCGTGCAAGAATTAAGCTATAAATTGTATATCATACTTTATTCTACAATTAAAAACATATATATTAATTGAATTTATTCACTAGCCCATAAATCCATTGCTTGAAATCATTTCTCTTGCAAAACTAACTTTCATTGATTTAGGGACTACTTCGAAAAAAGGATACTATGTAAAAAAGGGCTTTTAAGTAAGGAAGACTTTTAATGCTTTGAATGACTCTCACAATATTCAGTTCCACATCGCATACCTAAATCAAATATACATTTTAGCCATCTGACTATGACGTCTATTTTATAAGAGTCAGACATATAAAATATTGGGATGTCAAAATGCGTTAAGTACCTAAAAACACGGAAATCCTACAAGCATAATTTACGTCATCAATATGTTATTACCATGTTAATGACGTAACATTGTTACAGGATACATGGCGGTCGCGGCATACTGCCGACGTTGAATGAACGGTATTTTTTGGCCATATAGAGACTCTTTTACAGACGATGCATAGTCATAATTGTATATATAAAGAGCGCATTTCTGACGTCTTATCATAGCCGAACGTACAAGTGACGTACATCCGACGTTGCGAAGAAACATGGAATCTCGAGAATTGTCATATAAGATATTATAACTATGTACACATGACTTATTGCCACATGTTGTTGCAGCAAAGAGACCAAGAGACAACATTTTTTGCTGAGTTTATCTACATATCAATAAAAGAAGAGCACCTCAAAAGCTGTTCCTTTTAAAAAAAAAGGGTTCCTTTTCCAAATCGATCCAGCTACAAACTTTCAAAATTGGTCTTCTAGCTACATTTATTTAAGGAAAACCATTTCAAAATTATCTTTGAATCAACCAGTTATTTCGACAAATTTGATTCAAATTTTACACAGAAATATGAAGCTTGGTAAAATATACATAAATATACGTGATTTTTTTAAAGTATTTGAATTTTCATGGTCCATAAAAGGTGTTCCGGCTTCTAGATAGCTAGATGAGCGCAATAAACCCAGCTGTCTACACATATATGAACACCTTTTTGTAAAATTTGTTCTTCTAAATTTGATTTGGTATTGCATATGTCCATGTAACAAGTGGTTTTATATTCAAATTACTACGTTTTAAAATTTGGTCGCGGGGTGCCCTGCTTATTTGTTGATATAAAAATAAAAGACTGCATTAATTACCCATAAGAAATATAGTCATCTGAATCGAGAATCGATATGAACTCTGACCACTTTTTCTTTGAATTGGTACATATCGATCATACCGGGTGTTTATTTGGGCAATCAGAATCGGAATCTCATGGGAAACAACACACTCATTTTAAGGTTCACATTGTTATTCATATTGATAGACTCTAAGGGTAGGTTTCAACATAATCAATATTGTATGCACATAAGTGATATACTCTATTTGTCTCTATTCACAGACAATCTCAATTCATTACTGGTTATATATTAGGTTTAATAGATTCTTAGCGGACTGTAAACAGATATTTTAGGATTAAACACAGCGAATAACAACTGCTTATCCACAGACCCGGGGCCGGTAGGTTTTTGATCGGGCCGGCAGCAATTTTGGGGATGATTTAAATTTTACTTCTTTTGTACTTTGTGTTCGCTTTTCGGGCCGGTGGTAATTCACGGGTCGCAGGGCTCAAAACTCGATTTTTTTCGCGGAAGACCCACCCCCC
>LQRL01002433.1:45364-64907 GCA_001703475.1 Hydroides elegans
GATTTCGATAGGAAATTTTTGGTTGAGACGGATTGTATTAATTTTAAAAGAAGGAAATCTATCTAAAGAGTCAAATTGGCCACGGCAGTTTAGACAGTACATTTTAGTTTTGTTTACCTAGCCCTGATATGTGAACATAGGACAATAGTTAATTGCAATTGACTTGAGTCTTGCAAAATCAAAACGAATAATTGATGCGGTAAATTAGAATACCTCTTTTTTTCTAATTCTGCAAATGCAATCAAACGTTATACATGTATTTGAAATATCTTATGCTGGTAATCCGCTTAACATAATAACCTTTATGTCGAATAATGTGCGACTTGATTGATTTTCATTAAGCTTTGGATATATTTACTTTGCATTCAGAGGCGGTTTCGAAGTAAATTATGTAAGGTTCTACATAGTTTTTAGATGACAAATCATTTTGACCTACCAGTAAACTTGGTACCGTTGGAAACATATAATGATGCAGTTTAATTTGATATCATTTGAAACAAAATCCCATAGTGGGAACATAATTCAAAATACGATCAAAAATTTAGTACACTGCGATTTAACCCAATGTTAAACGCCAACTAATATATGAAAGTTTATGGAGCTTTTTCGTTAAAAATGCCTTTTGACCTACCAGTAATCTTGGTGCCATTGGAAAAAGCTGAAGATGAAGTTTAATTTGATATCGTTTTGAATAAAATCCTATCGTGGGAACATTGCTCAAAATACGACCAAAAACTTAGTAGACTGCCATTTAACCCAATGTTAAACGCCAACTTATATAGGAAAGTTTATGGGGCTTTTTCGTTCACAAAGCCTTTTGACCTACCAGTAAACTTGATGCCGTTAGAAACAGGACAAGATTAATTTTTACTTATACAATTTCGAATAAAATCTTATCGTGGGAACATACCGTGAAACTAAATATAAAAACTTGTATTTTCACATTTAACCACATGTTTAAGAATTTTTAAGCTCTTCATTTGAGGCACTGTAGACGATGCTCTTAATCCCGATGTTCACACAAGCGATAAAGAGGGGGTTGAGCAAACAAAACTAAAGTGTACCAAAAAGGGCGATTTAAACTGCCGTGTGGCATGTATTTTGCTGAAATCAATGTAAAGTGTATATATTTTCACCGTTCCAAGAGGATGAGAATAAAAATATAAGTGTTGGACTCTAAATCACATCCGTTGTTTATGATTATAACGGTCTATTCATATGAATGAAGTGCACGTTATGCACTCAGCCAGTATCGTTCGAATCTATCATAATGGCAAGGTAGACTTTTTAGATAAACAATGTCGATTATCTCATAAAATGTTATATCAACTGTCCAGAATTGAAATGGAACTATAGTTAGATGATACACCTACCATTTCAAAAAATAAAAGTTTTAAAAGAACGAATTTCTTCTGATACATAGGCATCTGAACTTACCCACCCCCGTTTCCAGCGTATGAAACCATCGTAATCCCTTCTAGTAAACTTCATAGCAGAGTACTATACTCTATAGTTTAAATTAGTTACATAATTTTTCACCATACAAATTAGACGGGTGTATTTTGAATTCGCGGGAGTCTATAATTCGTGGATACGTGGTTCTCGAGAATTATCATATTTAGAAACATCTAATATATAGGAATACATTGAGAAACCAGCTTTCTATTACACTCAAGTCAAAACACAATCACCGTCTCAAGTAATTTTCAAATAACACGTGTTCGCGAATTATAGATTCCCGCGAACTCCAGATACACCATTCTATTTGGGATTTTTAAAAAGGCTGATAAAAATATTCTTCCATGTATAATTTAACAAGTAAACATAAAAACCCGAGCATGATTGCTATAACTGTTTGCGATAATATATACAAGATAATGTGAATCAAATTGTTTATGAACAAAAAGATTCCTTGCATAGACTATATGTCTAATTCCCAAAGCATGACCTCACATAGAAGCTGGCGCCATTATTATAGGCTTGCTAGCAGTTATGAATTCTAATTCGTTTTGAACTTTAAAATTTAAACTACAATACCTCAAAAATATTAATGAGACGATTCATAGAAATTGTTAGAATTTAAGTGTGTTTACTATATTATCAATCTATTCTGCACCTCAGCTCCCAAAACATGCTCTCACATAAAAGCTCGTGCCATCATTATGGGCCTGATGATATTTTTTTTAAATATATATAGAGGGTTGTATCTTGAATTCGCGGGGAATCTATAATTCAGGGACACGTGTTTGCTTGAGATTTATTCATATTTAGAAACATCTAACATAGAAATACATTGAGAAACCATTTTTCTATCACACTCAAAGTCAAAGCTCGATCACGGTCTCAATTTATTCTCAAGTAACACGTTTCCGCACATTATAGATTCCCCGCGAATTCAAGAAACACCCCTCTAATAAGTCATATATTGATCACGCGAATCCTTATTCCCAAAGCATGACCTCACATAGAAGCTGAGGCCAATATTATAGACCTAATGGTAGTTTTTTATAACAAATATATGTGATAAGGCATATAGTGATCACCCATGGTCAAATCCTTATGTCCAAATCAGGCTCTCATTTAGAAGCTAGCGTAATTATTATAGGCCTGCCAGTAGTTATGAAATATAATTCGTTTCAAAATAATACTTTTAACAACAATACCATCAAAGAATACAAATAAGACAATTCATATAATTTCTATAGTGTTTTCTATAGTGTTAATCTATTCTGCATATGTGCTTCCAAAGCATGATCTGATATAGAAGCTTGCGCCATTATTAAAGGCCTGATGATAGTAAGAGGCCATGTCATTTCTCACTGCTCCCGCATCAATAGTATTCCAATAATCTGCATTACCTGAAAAAAAAAATAATAAAATGTGAATTTATCATTAAAAAATACAAATGCATTTTTAATATCAAATATAATGAAATGACGGTCATTATTTCTCCAATCCAGATGAGCTGTTGCCTTTGTTGCTCTTATAGATGATTTACAGCAAAGAAGGAACTCCTTTATTTGAAAAAGTTGTATACGATAACCGAAGCACGAATCATATATAACAAAAGAAATACAGTTTAAAGGATTTTCACAAATTATTTTGATCATTTTCAAAATAAATCTCAATTTTCAAAATAAATTTTTCCCTCATCAATAAGGATGCTATGCCTAACAAGCACCCGATGACACATTTGTAATCAATTCGTAAAATAATCTTCAAACAAATTTACAAATACAAAATGTTTTTTTTTTACATCGACATTTTTCAATCACTGGCAAATAGGTGTCGAATAATAGCTGTTGAATAAAATGAAATCATCAATCATACATAGCAAAAACCGCATTTTTTCTTTTCAAATGATTATTCATTATAAAAACAAATAACCAAAATTTGCTCCTCGAATCTCAAAATGTAATAACTTTCTCAAAACTTTACAATCAACTGGAAATTTTCGAGCAAAAAAATATTTGTGATATACATACATGTAGCTTGAGTTTCTCTTTTTACCTGTTTCCAAAATTGGCGATTTTTTACCATTGAATAGTGAACAACCCACATCTAACCACCAAGCAATAAGACAGCTCACAGGGTGAGGCCCGGGACCGTTGATCTTATAGCATTGGTCACCTATAACATTATTGGAGTGGTTTACTGATTTTCGTAATATGGTCTAAAATATCATTATTGTGCTTTATTTAAACTTGTTGTCAATAATTTGATGTCAAGTTTCTAAAAAAGGATGGCTAGAATGAGCGCTCCGAGCGAACTCTATCTAAAAAAATTGGGAACGCCTTTTCTGTGAATTTGACATTTTAAAAATAATTATAATTTCCATGCCAATATTTGAAGCGGTTTCATGTTCATCGTTCACGTATTAATCGTGTTAATCATGTTACATTATAAATATACAAATATTTGTGCGCATCAGCTATCAGTTTTCTGTAATATGTCATATCCTACCATACATACCTGCATCAAACTGCTCATGCCAAACAAAGAAATCCAGATCATTATTCAATTCAATCAAGTTGCCTTGGTTGACATTGGTAGAGCAAAGAAAACATTTTTCTTCCCAGAAACCAAATGATTCGCAATTTGCCATCATGTCGCACTGTATCGCACATTTGGGCAAACTAAAAAACGACAGCGTCAAATTAAAAATGAATTAAAGACTGTAGTGTAAGGGCCTGGCCACACAAGACGCTTTTTTTTAATTTGCAGTAATTGAACCTCAACTTACTTGTTTTTTTAATGTATTCGTATTGGTCGGATAAAAAGCTCGGGAAAGCTTCCCGCGTATATATATATATATATATTGAATTCGATATTCTTCCGTGGATCAACACATTTTATGTGCACATAATTTAATACAAAATGCTTTAAATCTTAATGGTTAAAATCAAATATAAAGTACAAAACACAAATTTAAATGTATAGAAGATAGCGTGACTTTGAATGCCATAATCCACTATGTAAGGGTCATTATACGTCGCATTCGGACGCGACGTTGAGAGGACGCCCTACTTTGAGCCCATGTGACAGTTTTCGGATGCCCTTTTACGTTCTGACGTCCAATGAAGGACATTCGTATGTTATCCGCTGACGCGACGTAGGTGCAACGTCCTTTCTACATTCGCAACGTTCCGGGAAAAAACGTCGTGATTGGTCCACATAAGGGCGTCACCTCAACGTCCGTGGAAAAAGCAACCGTGCTGTCAATGTATTTTAGTATTTAATCTAGATTTTAGTATTTAATCTTTGTTGTTTTTAGTATGAATACATTTTTGAAATAAAATGAAATTTAATGAGCATGCAGAAATATACCTTTCGGCCTCTACTGGTGTGCATTGTTGATGGTTAATGAATTCGCCAAGTTTATGCAAATCTACTACTGATGTTATCGAATAGACATGTTTGAACGATTTGTTGATTTCACTTTTCGCAACCAGGCAACCTTGCATTACAAGCGTCGTAATAATTGAAAATGAGTGCATCGTTATTCCTTGAACAATGTGTTGTTGTAATCTTAATAACTTTATTTTTAAATTTATCTGTTAAAGGGTTGAATTTCCAATGTTGATTATGTGAAAATACCAAATGGTTCGCTTGGTTAATATTTAGTGTTATATCACTTAATTAGCTCATCCATACATCATCATTATCATTATTAGTCTGAAATTGGAATAATGGTAATAGCATAGAAATAATTATAATATAAATCTCGGTTTAATTGCACGCCTTCAAATGAACAAATATTAACATTTGGGGCTGAATAGAACAAATAAAATCTTTAATATAGAAATATGTCCTTGATTAAATAAAACCAAATATTAGTTTGCAATTATAATTAATTCCTAAAATGACAATATTTTCCCCTAAAATCAATTAGAAACAAAACAACTGTTACTTAATAGGTAATATTTGAAGAAAAAACTGATATTAGGCATTATTCCCGATTGTCCTAATTCGAATAGCAAATAATTGCGACTTACTGGATGAAATAAACTGCTATCAGCAAGGGGTCAAAATACATAAAACACAGTAAACTGAAACAAAGTGAAAATGTATAAGTTATAGTCAATCTGTGAAAACCGCGTATGTTGACAAACGCTAAAAATTTCAGTCATTGTCAACATACGCTGGTTCACTCAGCGAATGTCAACAATGCCTAAAAATTCCAGACATTGTCAACATACGCTGAAATTTGCACACAAAAAAATACAATTAAAAAGTGTTTTCTGTTGTTGTTGTTGTTATCGTTGTCGTTGTTGTTATATCACATCATTATCATTTTCTTTTATTCTCTTTTATTAATTAAGAACCGTGTCTTTTTCGGGAATAAAAATGGCACTACATTAAGATATCTACCCGATAGTAAACATAGACTTCAAAAACGGTGTATTTATCTTCTTTGTTGGAATCTCGTGACTTGAGATATAGCGTGTTCAAAAAAAAATAACGCTCTGACGATTTGAGTCTATACCTTTTGTAATGAGTAGACATTTTGAAATAAAATCATCATATTACCAACTTCAATCATTCCTCATTTACAAAATGTATTTGCCATGGTACAGTCCATTTTCCCTAAGAGCTTTTAACACGTTTTTTTACTCTGACTACATCAAATCATATTGAAATTATCATGAGGATTGGTTAAATAAAACTTCACATATTTTGTTGGATATTTCATTTTCTCTCTGTATATACAAGCATTGACATGTTTATTAAGTTCTTCAATCGAATCTACATTTCACCAACTAAGTTAGGTAGCATTCAAATAAAACAACAAAATATATGTGCCACGTGGTTTTTATCGCGTTTTGAAAATTATTTCTAAACCGGAAGCGGGACACAAGCTTCCATGCGCAAGTCAAACACGGTCTGCATTTCCTGTTCGTCAAGAGCTCGGAACTTGAGATCGATTCTGCGCATAAGCAGCGGAGATTCAATGCAGTGCTCGGACGAATTCTGTCCTTCAATCTTATACTGAAAGAAAAAAATGCCATCAAAAACAATCAAAATACAAATACAGGGATGAATGCAGAATATACGGGCGCTGCATTTGCTATTAATACTATTGTCTCATGTATTCCTTTTGACGGGGAGCAATATTTAGGCAACTGTGATGCTTGGACAAAATAAATATAATTTTCAGAAAAATGCCATTTTTGATTATTAGGATAATGGGGTTGCTTATTTGAATAAATAAAATAAATTTTGACTATGTTTCAACATACTCTTTGGGTTGACTATTCACTTCATTAGCAAAGATGAATCGATGCAAAGCTCGGTTAAATCCGGGCCTTCAATCTTGTACTATAGATATAAGTAAAGAAATAGAGGGGTGAAAATGATAATAAAATACTTTGTATTTTCAGAAAGATATGAGAAAATATTTCCTTAATGTAACCGTCTCATTTTACAAAAAAAATCTATTGGAAGGGTAGTCAATTATTCTCCTTGTAATTATTTTCCATACTGATCGTTATGCATAAGTTTAAGGGGGTGTACAACTTAACTTTTTTGGAAATCTTGATGTTTGAGGGTCTCAAAATATGAAGTAACATGTTAACATTAGAAACGAGGAAAAATATTTTTTTGCGATTTTTAAAAGTTTGAAAATGATGGCTCAACTTGGACAAAAGCGTCAACAAATCGTGATTTTTAGGGGGTCCCTACTTTCAAAGGGTATGTACAGGGAGTTGGGTGATTTTAAAAATCGCAAAAAAATCTCGTTTCTAATGTCACTACATATTTTGAGACCCTCAAACAACAATTTTTACAGTTGTACACCCCCCTAGCATAAGCTGGTTTTCAAACTTACGTTGCCTTTATCCAGTTTATTCCCGTCTCCATCGTAGAACGAATATTTCACTTTGAAGCCATTTCGTACCTTTAAAAGAAGACTCATATATTGATAATGAGATTAAGCACTTTGATTGTTGTATAAAACGGCGCGTTCACGCAAAAAAAAATATATTTTTTTTTGCGTGAACAGAGGGGATAAATTGCTATGTTTTATACAAATATGGCTTTGGAAAATATCGGGTTTCGTGTTTTTTAGCCTTTTCGCTAATTATCATATTATGTATAACACAATACTAGTCTGGTTAGATAGTAAAATCTTTTATATTTATATAGCATCTAAAGCAGGCTTTGACATAAATCAACACTTTTTACCACGCTAAATTGATCTAGCAGTTTTTTATATATGTCACCAAATCCAAAAATTTATTTTGTCTCTTTTTATTTATCAATTTATTAATATTATTCATGTTTTATTTATATTAGATATCGTACCTTAAACCAGACTTTGACATTTTTTAACGCTAGCTCGGGTTTCGCGATGCGGTATTTTGTGCCATGCGCTAGTTATATGTTGCTATTTTAGATAGTTAATGTTAAATGTCAGATATATTTCATATATGTATCTCATAATATATATTATTTTAATATCATACCTTGAAGCAGACTTTCACCGGTTTCGCGATGCGGTATTTCGTTGCATGCACGATTTGATTTTTTTTTGCTATTTTTGAAGGTTTATCTCAAAACGCCAGATAGAATCTAACATTTCATGACTATTTCTCATCTTTTCGTATTATTAAGTTTATATATAGCCTTGCAAGTATTTGGTTAACTTACCTTAAAGCAGACTTTGACATTTTTGAACGCCAACTCCGGTTTTTCGATTCTGTATTTCGTGCCATGCGCTATTTGTATGTTGCTATTTGAACCAATCAGAGCGTCCTGTGGATCCAGATTGTCTGGATTGCCTTTGATTGACAGCTGATAATCGGTGACGCCGTAAAAGAGGGGCAGGGGTATCCAACCGAAGGGACAACCTAAAATCATGTGATAGAATCCATAATCCTACTGTGTTATACTCAACAATAACAATCAATGAACATATAAAATATAATTTTATTGTTTCGACCTGAAAACTAAATCGGGCTTAGCAATCAAGCAAACTAATAAACGTAAACCATGGATGAAAAAAGTATATTGCTTTTTTAAAAGAAGGATACTTTTTTCTATGATATATATATCGACAAACACGATTTATCATTTGAGGAAAAGCACAAAGAATCTTGCCATGCGACAGACCCTTACTCCGGCAAAGCTTAAGACATACAAGTACAAACGTCATTTTACTGAACATAAATCCTAACATTAAACTTCGTGATATTTTGGTCTTATTTTCTGAAACTGGCGGAGCTTTTAACTTATGTTTTAAATTTGAAACTCACAGCCTGTTTTTATTATTCTTCTTTTTTTTTATTATTTTTTTTTCTCATAAGAAAAAAGAAAACAACTCACATTCTTCAACACATGTGCACCCATCCACTTCACTTAGATACGTTCCAACCGGACATTCGCAGCGATGAGCGAAAAACGAATCGCAGGTCACATCCGATTCATCAAGGTCACAGGTCAAATCACAAGGTCGTCCAAAGGCCGTGTACTCCTGATTTGCAAAGCAACCTGAAAATGAAAAAAAACTAAAAATGAGCGATTTGCGATAAGTGATGAATGAAAAAACGAATCGCAGGTCACTAGCGTTTCGTCAAGGTAGCAGGTCAAATCACAAGGTCGTCCAAAGGCCGTGTTTTTTATTCCAATCGGCCTATATATAAGATATATTAAGCATGAGCGATTAGCGAAAAATAAATCGCAGGTCGCCGCGATTTGCGAAAAACGAATCACAGGTCGCATCCAATCCGTAAAGGTCGCAGGTCAAATCACTGGGTCGTCCCAATGTTGTGTATTCCTGATTTTCAAAGCAAGCTGTACATAGAAATATATTGAAAATGAGCGATTACCGATTTAGCGATTAGCGATTAGCGAAAAACAAATTGCAGGTCACATCCAATTCGTCAAGCTAACAGGTCAAATCACAAGGTTGTCCCAATATCGTGTATTCCTGATTCGCAAAGCAGCCTGTACATAGAATAAATAAAAATGAGCGATTAGTGATTTGCGAAAAACGAATCACAGGTCACATCCGATTCGTTAAGGTCGCAGGTCAAATCACAAGGTCGTCCAAAGGTCGTGTACTCCTGATTGGCAAAGCAACCTGTACGTAAAAGAGAATAGTATAAAGCAGCGATTAGCGATTAGCGATCAGCCAAAAACGAATCGCAGGTCACATCCGATTCGTCAAGGTCGCAGGTCAAATCACAAGGTCGACCAAAGGCTGCGTATTTCTCATTCGCAAACCAACCTATACAGAAATGTATTTTAAATATTCGATAAGCGAATAATAAATCGCAGGTCACAGTAATTAGCGAAAAACGAATCGCAGGTCACATCCGATTTGTCAAGGTCACAAGTCAAATCACAAGATCATCCAAAGGTAGTGTATTCCTGATTTGCAAAGCAGCCTGTACAGAAAAAAAAACTATTAAGAAAATTATATAAATATAAAGGTCATGTAAAAAATACAGGATCTTTATGTTTAAACATGAAAAATTCCTGATTTGCAAAGAAACCTGTAAATAGAAATATATAAAAAAAATGAGCGAAAAAAAACGATTCCAAGGTCGCAATGAATCGTAAAGATCACAGGTCAAATCACAAGGTCGTGTATCCCTGATTTGTAAATCAGTCTCCTAAATAGAATATAAAGCAAGAAAAAATAAGAATTACAAAATAATGAAAAAGTAGTTGATAATTGTTAACACTAGCCGATAAAATAACAAATTTGATCTTGTCATTTCGGAGTGGATATAACGGTGTTATAACTTTTGCTATTCTACTATTATAAATCTGTTTACAATTTTTATTTGTATAATTGTCATTTTTTAATTATTGGAATGGAAATAGACATGTGTAGATGATATACTTTTTGCCAATTCATTGTTGAACCAACAAAATATCATTTTCGAAAGCAAAATGTCGTACGTACTTCTAAGCGGACAGAACTTTTCTTCGATGCACCAAATTCCATCCGGTCCTAAAATGGGAGCGTTATCTGGACATGCGCACTGGGTCTGTTGAAAGAAACACCAAACATTTGTTTTAATCATTAATGTAACAAAATATATTGTATAAACGTTTAGGAAAACAGTATGAAATATCTCGAAATACAAACAAGCGTTTTCCAATTATATGCCCTATGGCAATCTCGAACCGAGGCAAATACGGATTTCGAAAGCCTTGTCAAAATAACATTAAATGATAAATAGTGGTCGGTTGCAGTTCACAGTGTTAGCACCAAGCCGGTGTTGGACTTTACATGGAAATACGTGATTCTCATCAGTTTCTGTAAATTCATACAGATTAACTTGAGAACACTATTAGTATAAATGGGATACCAATAATGATTGTTAAAATATTATTTTTTATTTTTATTTTTTTTTATTTTTGGCATCTGGAAGGAAAACAAATCAGCGCTAAAGCATGAGTCAAGCACTGCTTGGGCATACACCGTGAAATACAACCGGCCAATACATAGAATCGTTCCTTATCGTTTTACGAGGTTTCGTCGGATTACGAACGTGGGTTTTAAGGTATTACAGGTGGAGCAACGGAGAAGATATAACACTAGATTATATAAAATACCTAAAGAAATATGCTGTTTTATATTCAATAACTTATTCTACCTTTAAAAGCCGCTTTCAAGGTGGTCGTAAAACGACGAAACCTCGTAAAACGACGAGGAGTTATTCTAAGCTCAGAAATCATTTTTCATGTTTGTACCTCTTCCACGAAACAGCCCACGGGTGGACAACTATTTGCTTCCGGGTTGTCACACGTTTTCACGCAACAAGGATCAGGCCATGCGTTGAAACCGGAAGTTAAGACAGTGCGCTCAATTTGGTTGCCAGGGCAGGGGTTGGCTGGAAACAGAAATTAAAGGGAATGTGTATAAATGTGTATAAGTTTACCAAGTGGAGCTGTGTTTTCAGGCACGGATATTGAAGGAACCCGGGTCAATACCAAAACTAATTTAGCGCCACAGAGTTCATATTTCCTTGATTGGCTCCTGGTTAAATATAGAGCTCCACATATAGAGAAATTGGGCTTTGTTCACATAGATATGCTCATGGTTGAATTTTGCTAAATGGGTTTCGATAAGACGGCATTGCAAATCTCATGATATAATATACATTATTATTTTTGTGCATAGAACCCTAGACGTACCTGGGACAATGGCAGTAGGTACAAAAGGACCGTCACTCGCACACTGGGCCTCGGTCAGACAAGTGACCCCATCTTGACTCAG
The DNA here is from genome assembly GCA_001703475.1 of Hydroides elegans. Lineage (NCBI taxonomy): Eukaryota > Metazoa > Annelida > Polychaeta > Sabellida > Serpulidae > Hydroides > Hydroides elegans. The sequence goes on from LQRL01002433.1 coordinate 57,096, forward strand.
AAATGGAGCTGCATCTGGACACTCACACCTGTAAAATCATTATGTCATTGAATAATTAGAAGAAAACATCAAGATATACCCTTAAACGAGATAAAACAAGACTAGAGTCTAAAAGGATTCAATGTTATCACTTTTGGTTAATGAACAGTGTCTGTGCAAAAAAGTGCAACCTTCAAACATCACAAGAATACGAGGCGAATTTGCAATTCATATTTTCCTATTCAATAAAATATATATGACATGACAGACTTACTTATATAGCAACATGAATGATTATTAAGTCCTAAATGAACACACAACGTTGCGATACATTCGAGAGCTTAAAGCAAACTCATATATTTTCTATACTTAACTTTTAGCGGCAAAATCATCACAAGACGGGTTGGGAATATCACACGTCTTGGTAAACGGTTTACCATCAACGAGATTCAACCATTGGTTATCTTGACAAACTGCAAATAAATGTTTATTATATATTTTGTTTTAAATAATTACAAAGGAGAATCGGTGTATTTATAATAAAAGCATAACGAAAATAAAAACTTCTGTTCTTTACTATTATCTATATTTTCTATATATGCATTAAAACACAAAGGAACTATTTTGTGTTATAATTTTGTATAATCTCAAATATGCGGCTAGCTTTTAAAAGGTACAAGGAACGCCAAGGCGCGTTTCACACAAAAAAAAACGCATCGGAAAACCCGGTTCTTTACATTTTTCGACATCTCTATAAAATGCATATTTTCTTGATGATGATATTGATTAATGAAAAAGGAACACTATCCGAAGTGTCAGTTATTGACACGAGGAAATGGAATAGTAATGCCGAATCCCGAAGGACGTGGGATTTAATTTGCCATATCCCGAGATTTAATTACCATTTTGGCTTTAACACTGAAGAAATTATTCCTTTTATTACAAGGAAATTTATATTTGAAAATTAGAAATATAAACTGACGGCCCTAGCGGCCAATGTCAAAAATGATATTGACAGGATGATTTTGCAAGTCTTATCGCTTAAACCACGTAATTTCTACAAAAAAGTATCACCTAAATAGAATTCTAAATACAAGGGAACTTACTCGGTGGACAATTTTCAGGCAGAACACATGTTTGTCCATCAATATCAAGAAGCATATTGTCCGGACATCCACATTTTTCAACCAAAAAGTCGGTTACAATCCATGGTTTTTCGCAGGTCTTTTGAACGCCTAGAAACCAGTCGAATTGTTGGTTGGATGGACAAAGCCGGGTAGAACCTAGTTCGGAAAAGAAAATTAATATTCCGTTTTATTTAAGCAAGGAGAAATAGGTTTGAAGTGTCAAAATGAGGACACTCTGCTTTTAAGAGCAAATCTTGCTATGAATGATAGGATCATTCAAGCGATAAAGCAGGGTACGTAAAAAACTGCTTTATTTTCTTTAAAGGAGGGACAACAACTCTTTTTAACCAAGAAGTCGTTTACAATCCATGGTTTTTCGCAAGTCTTCTGAACGCCAAGAAACCAGTCGTACTGTTGGTTGGATGGACAAAGCCTAGTAGAACCTATAGGACGATAATTAGGATTGATAACAATGTATATGTTATTAATATCAAAGTAAAATTCGGGTATTTTTGCAGATGTTTTGAACGCCAAGAAACCAATCGAATGCATGGTTTGATTGACAGAGCCTAGTAGAACCTATAGGGAGAATACTATTTGTGATTATTTATAAGTTATGACTGCACTTTTTAACAAATAAGTCGGTCACAATCCAAGGTTTTTCACAGGTCTTTTGAACGCCAAGAAACCAGTCGTACTGTTGGTTGGATGGGCAGAGCCGGGTAGAACCTATTGGAATAAATAAGATGTGTGGTCTGCTCACTGTAGGAGGTTGCAAAACCTAATTCCCCATTTTCCGATTCTCTAATTTTCTAATTATTTCTTAATTTTTGAGACGCCTTCATACAAAGAAAATCTAGTAAATTATGCGAGAAAAGTGGACTTTTGCATGAACAGATGATATATAAAATTGTGTTTTTATACAAATGTGACTTTCACCCTTTCAGTTTTTGAGCTTTTATTTACGAACTTTTGTTTGTGTGCTTGAACGCGGCTTAACGTTATTATAAATGGACTCATCCACTGGACAACTATTAGTACACATAATACCATCATCCATAAGGTAGAGCATTGCAGCTGGACATCGATATCTCCAAATATCGAGGTTTCCCAAAATCCGATTCCCAATTCCCCAATTACCTATAATTTTTTGAGCCGCATGCACAATCGTAAATATGCCAGAAAAGCGCATATTTACATGAACAGATGGATAAAAAAATGCTATGTTTTTATTCACGTGTGGCATTCGCGCTTTCGGTTTTCGAGCCTTTATTTACTATCTTTTTTGTTTACTTGAACGCGGCTTAACACAACTAAAAATATACTCACCTACAGGGCAGCTATTGGTGCACATGATACCATCATCCATGAGATAAGGCATAAATATATAATTCGACTCTAACCTTCCTATATTCTTCTTCTCATGTCTCGAATCCAATATAAATTACATTATAAATACATAGCCTATTTGTATATATGTATAAATCACTATGTAATTAGATTACCTCACCCAAAGGACAGCTATCAGTGCATATTATAAAAAAAGGTTTAAAAAAGCTCACCCACAGGACATCAATCAGCTCGTTTTTAGTTTCTCATAGAGTCTACGAAAAGATAGGAAAGCCCAATTAAAAACGAAAAAGGATAAATGATTTTAAAAAGGCAAAACTCACCTACGGGACAACTATTAGTGCACATACTACCATCATCCATGAAGTAATGCATTCCAGCTGGACCTCTACATCCCCCAAAAATCGCGTTTTCCTTATCCGTTTCCTTATTCTCCAATCCGATTCCCAATTTCAAAATCCGATTCCCGATACCCCAATTATTTATTGATTTTTACTTTATTATAAAGGATATTTGGGGAGTTCATGGCCCCCAATTGAAGGTAATATCGATATATCCCCATAGATAAGATTTCCTAATTTCATCGTTTATGTTTATATCATAATAAAGTCGAATCTTACCTTCATAAATTATATTTTCATGCATCGAATCCAATATGAATTGCATTATAAATACATATTTCTATATGAATCTTAATATATAATCTTAAAATATATATTTATATGAACTCACCCACAGGGCAACTATTAGTGCACATGATACCATCATCCATAAGGTAGGGCATTCCCGCTGGACACCGACACCCTCCGAAAATCGAGTTTCCGAAATCGGGATTCGTTTGTCCGCATGTTGGCATCAATGTTGTGACACCGAGCTGCCATTCCTGGTTGCCAGGACAATCTGGATAGAATAATGAATAAAACAGAATTGAATGGATTAGTTTACAAACCTGTTAGGCGCAAAATTATGCTAAGAAAACTATAATGCGTGTACCTATATGTATCAACATATTGGCCACTAACTCAGAATTTTAAGACACTACTTTTTTAACTTGTTTTCTTAAATAAATGATAAATCTTAACTTCACTCACTTATTTTCACTCCTCCTAAACAATGTCCATGGTCAATTTGATTTGCCAACGAAGTAAGGAATAATAAAAACGTAATAATATACATTTTTATGTTTGGTGGTTTAACAAAACTGTGATAGAGTTTCGTGAAAATGATTATATAGCTGTGATAAATCAAAACAATATTTTCTTATTTGAATCATTTACCTCTCGATTAATGTTTTTTGTGTTACATGTCAGAAATGTAAAGCTTCATAATTAATGGCCATGTAACTTTCATGATCAACAATAACTGCGGTTCAAATGCGTAAAAGAAACTTTCTGGACGGCTAAACGTCTAAACAGCTAAATGGATAAACAGATAAACAGATAAACGCCAAAACGGCTAAACCATATGCCTCTGCCGATTAGCAATATATTGCAAAATGACTACAAGATAAATTAAAGGCCTATACGAGAAAACGCAAAAGCATAGATGAACCTTTTGTACGAAAGAATATTCTATCGAAAATAGATTAAAAGTTGTTTTAACTGTAGGCACTAAGTTGGATTTTGAGAACTCTCGTCGTGTTTTCTCGCTTCTAGTTGCTTATAATTGTATTAAATGTTGAGTGTTAAAACATTAAAAATGATCAGGAGCTATATCATTCAAATTTAATTTCAGTATGAAATAGAATTTAATATATATTTTATGCACGGATTCCCTCTACGAAAAAAATATAAATGAGATATATCTTCTACATCTGCTTTTAACATCTATCATAGCGACATCCCATTGTGTTTTAAATAATATACAATTGAAGTATTACTCATTTAAATTCTTACGACTGTCAATATATTTGAAACATTGTATTTGTTGCTTTGTGTAATGAATTGTAAAGGACATCATAATTGATATATTAGCCATGTCCCATCTAGCACAACGGTTTCACTCTGCGTTTAGTCGATCGTCACGTTTGACCCACCACGTTCGAAAGGAGAACCCAAGCATTTTTATAAGTTGGTTTAAAAAATAAACCATTCTGGTTCGAAACAGATTCGTGTGTTACTTTAAATGATGAAATATTATTCCTTGAGAAAGAACTTTATTCTTTGTTTGCCAGCAAAGAAAGCCCGATAGCCGTTACCAGCAAAACGTTGCCAGCAAGAATAAATACACTCCAATATCATATTTTCTTTTTGAAAGTTTTCCAAAACTATTACAGTTCAATGTTCCGACCCCAATTTGAATAAAAAGTATTGTATTTCGTTTACAAAATTCATTCTATGAAACTAAACTCTTCTAATTAGATAAAAATGAAATTTTCATATTTTTTATGTTCTATGAAAATGTCAGCAAGTCAGACTTCCAAGCAGAATTGATATCTCGCAGAAAAAAATCGCTGGATACTCCTGGTTCGGAAGAAATGCACGTTTGAAACGCAAAAATGTGGAGGATATGAGGTCACAGTGCGATTTCTTAGTTATCACCATATTCGTGATGTTATGATATGTTATGTACATTTTATTTCTCAGAATGATAAAACAAGAAGACACAGTAGCTTGCAAAAATGTTAAGTGAAGCACTAATAACCCATTCAATTTATTCGCAAACTACACATGACACTCCGTCCACTTCGCTTAAATAAGTTCCTTCGGGGCATTCGCATCGATAAGCGTCGAACGAATCGCATGGAACCACGTGCTCATCGAAGTCACATGTGTAGTCACACGGCCTGCCATTGGCTGTCCATGATTGGCTGCCGAAACAATCTATTTTTCGAAGAAAAAAAGAAAGGATTTGAAGAAATAGTAAAAAAAATAATGAAAGGGGATAGTGCATATACGGACTAGCCTTACAAAGCGGATGATGGCTGCAAAACAGGCTTTCTTCCAGAAAAGACCTAATTAAGCTATTATCGTTAAATAGTAAAATATTAAAAATAAGCGATGAACCAATCGTACGGCACTACGTTTACATCGAGGTCACATGTGTAGTCACACGGCCTGCCATTGTCTGTCCAGGATTGGCTACTAAAACAAGCTATTTTGGAAGAAAAGAAATTATTTAAAATAAATATTAAGAAAATAATGAAAAGGGACAGTGCAAATACCGACTAGCTCAACAAAGCGGTTCTTGGCTGCAAAACAGGCTTTCTTGTTTAAAAATTATTAATATTGAATAGAATTCGAATAGTTCAAAAGCGCGTGGAACGAATCGCACGGAACCACGTGCTCGTCGAGGTCACATGTGTAGTCACGTGGCTTGCCATTGGCTGTGCATGATTGGCTGCCGAAGCATGCTATTTTTGCGTATAAATAATCAAACTTTTAAAAAATTACTAGTTAAATGTACTTTGAATATCTATGTTGATTTAGCTAAATGATATTTTCCAAATAGTAACACTCTTTTATATGATTCTCATTCGAAAAAATATTTGAAATTATTTGAATGGACTTTTTATGGAGTACCTTCTTTTTCAATATAGCAACAGTTACGCGGTGGCATGCATTCTTTTACATATTATCCTTCGGAACAAATGTTTGGGGAGTTATATCTCAAATAATATAAATTTATGTTTGTTTTCGTTCAGATAATTGCCTTACTTCGCAGTGGGCAATACTTCCACTCGACACAATTCACACCATCCGATCCCAGAATAGGGGCGTGGTCTGGGCATGCGCAGTGCATCTCTTAAAATATGAAAAGAAAAGATTACATTTGTTTTTAGATTAAGACATATTTTATTTATTTTAATCTTAAAAATGATAGTTTGTTTTTTGTGAGTTATTGTACATAAGATCCTTAGAGATTCATGTATGCATGTAATATATTAAAACAATAAATTTTAAGATAAATAAATATAGCATATTTTATAAAACTAATACATATTTCTCAGCATCAAATATTACTTTTTTAATGTACCTCCATCATACGGGTATACATTACTTTTGAATATTATGAGTAAATATTTCTAAACATTATACAAAACTCCGTAAAATTTCAAATTAGCAACATACCCTCTATATAGCATGGAACGGGTTGACACGAAGGTTGTGGATTCTCGCATGTTTTGATGCAACAATGGTCTGGCCATTCATTCATGCCAGTTACGTAAACAGTGCGGTAGACTTGATTGCCGGGACATGTATCGTTAGCTATTTTGAAAAAAAAAAAACAAAGACATATTATACGAAATTGATTTTACAATGTGTTTTTTATTTATTTTTTTTTGTTGAAAATTTAGCAATTTATGACAGCGCAGATTTACACAAGGACATGAAGCCAATATACGATCTTATCTTTATGATATCTTTAGGATATGATGTGCATGCCTTTAACAATTTTCTTTAATGGCTTAGGATCATTGATTCCTGTCATGAGCGACATTATTCCCACCTCGGATCCTAAATATATTACAACAAGAACTTATTGGCCTCCTCCTGATCGATATTTTTGCTTCATTCAGCCTTTTTTATCCGCCCTTGGTTACCGATTTCAGTGGTTGTTTCCTGAACTGGTTCCTCAGTTGGTAGGACACTGGAAGCATCACATTGTGACTCATTGAAACAAGTAACTCCATCTGTGCTCAAATAAGGAGATTCTTTGGGACATTCACATCTGAAATCAATTCATTATATTAAATAAAAACTCACAAATATGACATATGCATGAAAGATTAATTGTAAATATATGTAATAATAAAAAATAAGATTAGTTAAGATATCGTGCATTTGATTTCAAATTAATCACTAAAACATATAAAACTAAACTAAAATTTTAACACATACATTGTAATTGAAAAATAGTTTTATGATTTAGTACAGTGACGAAAGTACACTCCAAATATACAAACTATGCGCAAGTTTATTAGATGTTCGATCAAGAATCGATTTATTATCAGAACAGTGTGTCACTTTTCGATTGAGCGTTTTACTTACTATTTATTTTGAAGATGCGGCATCTCATAAAATGTAATATTACCTATTTGCTGGAAAATCGTCGCAAGGAGGATCCCGTATTTCACACGTCTTTGTGCAGGGTTTACCATCCACCATGTTCAACCATTGGTTTTCGTGACATACTCAAAAGCGATAGAAATAAAACATATCACCCTTTGATAGCGAAGACTCCTCTGTTATATATCACTTTAAAATAGGTCAAATAGTGCTACCCAATTCATTTTTTCTTTAAAATTGTGCATGAATTAAACAACAGTAGATGGAAAAGAGGAGTTCTGGGACAAACGGACAACACCTCTTAACATATTTTCAAAATATCCCCTCCCCCTTTTTGAAAATACCAT
>LQRL01002436.1:6251-33752 GCA_001703475.1 Hydroides elegans
GATACGAAATGTCAATTTCGAACGTTGCTCCGACTTCAGCACGTTCATCTTTGGACCCAATATTATCATCCCCTGCGAAACGGAGGGATATGGGTTTGAGCTTGTCCGTCTGTCTGTCTGTCTGTCTGTCCGTCCGTTCGGACCCAATATTATCATCCCCCGTGAAACGGAGGGATATGGGGTTGATCTGGTCAGTCAGTCTGTCTGTCCGTCCTTTTGTCTAGCCGTCTGTCCGTTCGTTCGTCCGTCTGTCTTGTTTGATATGAGGTACTTTTTTTATCTCGTTAATTTTTCGAGGGAAACTCTATTCTGCCTCGATAATCTTTATTTGTCCTCAAAATACCAAGGTATTCTACCCTTATGCTACATCCTGAGTAATGACCATCTAAATAGACAGTTAAGTGCTGCTGTTTGACTTTTTTATTCACATTGCTTATCCACATACAATTTTCATATATGAAAAGACAACATATACGACAACATCGATTCAATCCTGGGTATCTATTTATATGTGGTCCTATATAAACAAATGAAAGACAAATTTATCAAAATCGATTTGGCCGGGATAGCTATTAGTTTATTGCAATGTTGTACTCTTTATTACAGCATGCTTACAAACAAGCGAAAGTCAACTCACATACAGCTTAAACTATCGATCAACTCCAAAAAGCGCGGCAAGGTACAACAGGATGAAATAAATATATCGCACAAAACCAACGAGTCATTCAAACAGCAGGCATATCGTGAAGAGTGTATAGCACCTTCATTTACACCTGTTGATCATGAAACATCAAGTACAACAACAAAGACATACTATGAAAAAAAGAAACAAGAGATAAATGTTTGGCAAAATTTTCGTGAATCTGCTCTTCATTGTCTTTTTGAAAGACATGCACCACAAAGTCGTGAGTGCTTGATCTGCAAAGCCATATGTGAATCACCTGTCAGGTGTTTACAGTGCAGTTCCACATATACCACATGCATCTCTTGTGCCCTCAAAGACCATGAGCTGCGCCCTCTCCATAAACTCGAAATTTGGATGGTAAGTTTTAGCCATGTATTATTGTCTGCACTTCATGTAACACTTCGTACATCATATCACAATATTCTCAAGTATACTCAACACAAATTTGTAGAACCATACTTTAAACATATTTTTCATGTGTTTTTATCATACTAAATAAACTACATAACATATATTTTTCTCACTTATTACCAGTAAACTGTCATTCGATTTTTTTATTTTTTTTTAGAATGGACATTATAAACTGCTCGTACCCGATCACCTTCCAGTATTATGCTTCCCCTCCCACGAAAAATGCAATGCATACAACCATGCCGTTACGCTTGTAGACAATAAAGGTAATCGGTATCTAAGTAGTAAAACATTCTTTTAGGGTTATTTGGGCTATCCGCTAGAAAAATAATTAATTTGAAAATGTTCAAACTAATCTTTGCAAACAAATATACATCCAAATACCAGTCTTATGCAATGCCATGAATATACATGATTAAAATGATTTTTAAATGTACACATCAATGTATTTTCCACTTTGTACAATTTTAGGGCGCATCCAAAATAGTATTTTACGCGTTTGTGGTTGCTTTTCACCAGCTTTACTTTTGATTAAACTTGGATTCTGGCCTTGCAACCCGTCAAACCCAAGCATAGCGTTTGATATTAGTTTTTTGAAGCTCATGAAGGCATTTTTGCTTGAAAGCCAAACCTCAACAAAGTCTTTTATCGAAGCCCATAGACTGGAAAACGGAATGTCAATCCAACAGGTAAATACGGATTTGATACATGTATTAAATATTTACAAAACATTAAAAAATGTAAATTATATATTTAGCATTATTCAATGTAATAACGAAAGCTTGAATTCCTTTAAAGAAAAATAATATTTTGGAATAGGGTAGTAAACAATACAGAAGCATTGTTGGTACACCAATCGAAGAGTTTCGACATGCTTGCGCGCTAATGCAACATCAGTTGACGGTACCAAATTCGCCACGCTGTCCTGCTTGCCTAGAAGTAATCATAACTAAATTGAATAATAACAATCTTAAATAATAGAAACTCGGTTATAAATTATATGCTTGTTTGAATAAGCTTCTTTGCTGTTTTGTCAAAATATAAATAATTTTGGAAAAATATATTTACTCCTAATATAACGTTTTCAGAGCGAACAAGTTGTTTCAATAGACGCAAATTTCGGCCTTGTTAGAAAATCAAGCTCTGGCAAAAGTCTCGAAGGACCGAAGCATCCAGATAACTTTTTCTTATCGCCGGATGAAGTGCAATCATTCGTCAGCACAAATGATGTTTCTTCTAAAAGAAACACCCACGTAACATTGAATTACTATTTAATATTTAAGTAAATTAAGGGAAAGTAGGTAGTTGTGTTAAATAGATGATAAATTCCATGTCGATAGTTTAATATAACTTATCAACCAATTTTATGTTTTCTAAACTTGTTAATGAATTACAATTACAGGATTGTAATTCATTTAAAGCGGGCGACAATATTCGTTCGAAACAACGAAATAAAAAGCTGGACGAAAAAGGCGTATTTGGGTCTGTGTGTCGACATGAAGTACCTTTATCGTTTCTTAACCTACCAGAAGGCGAAAGGTTAGCCATAAGTAATATTATCTGCTTTCAAGTGAATTAATACCATTCTTTAAATAATCAATTATGCTTCAGGGAGTAATATTGCTGATTGCTTCAATTCCTGGCACTGACAGTTTAATTTCGTTATACCATTATCAATTGATAAATCACTCCATAAACTTCGACCAAATAGTCAATATTTTGATCTATCTAATTTTGGCATCTCATTTATAATCAGACTAGCGTATCCTGTATTTTTGATAACCATCTTGCTACAAAGTGTCAACAGAATCTTTTTGACCTACGACATTGCCTGCAAGCTAGAATCATACCTCAAGGTAAATAGGTGTGATTAAATAGTGATTCTTCTTTGGCAGATTAATTGTAGTTATTGTTTTCTTAATTATTTGCGTCTTATTTATTATGCATCGAATACCATTTATGATACTTCGAATAAATAATTAGATTCAAATTTATACTTGAGAGCGATATATAACATTTTATAGAGAACCAACCCGGCCCTTCTGCTTCGACTTGTTCTTGCCATTCCTATTTTTCATTGTTATGGTCACAAGAAGCTCTGTCAGGTAATATGGAAATAAAGCATATCCTTAAGCATTTTTAGAGAAAAATATTACTTTTGCTATAATTTGTTTTGTTTTTTGCGAGAAATGTTAAATTAAGTTATGAAGAAGGAACTTAAATGAATTTAACAAATGACACGTTCAATTGTTGAAGTGAGCTTAACTGCAGAATATTGCTGGTTTTATCATCAAACCAATCAATGAATATTTTATATATAATTATTTATTTGTTCACTCTTCAAGGTTTTGATATATTTTTACAATTTTGAATTATGAAATACAAACAGCAATTGTTTTCTCAAGATCCGATATAACCCTCGACGTGTTTCTGGTTATGGACTTTGTGATGGAGAGGGCATAGAACGTCTTTGGTCGTACTTACGAAGGTTTGCCAGTATTACCAAAGAAATGACACCGGTACATCGGGATAGTGTTCTAAGTGACGCCCTGGCTCATTACCGTCGAGGGAAAATTGAATCACTAGGTATAAAAAATAAACATTTCGAAATAAAATCAAAACGATGAAAGTTGTTGGATCATAGCTTAAAGAGTTCAGATTTTCAAATTTGTTTATAAATGCTTAACAAATAAGTTAATATGAATTACATTTGGAACCTATCGTTATTTATTATCTAAAAATATCTTTTTTTATATCATTATAGGAATGTATCTTAGCACTCGTTTTTACAATGCGGTGGCTATCAGGGATCAGTCGGAAAACCAACTTATCGAGTTGTGCGCTAAAAGCAAAGGTCTCAAAACTCAAGTTATATTTAGCTGCCATCTAGTCATATTAATGTTAAATATAAAAGCTGGTTTGATTTCCTGTTTAATATGTTTCTAGATTCTTTTTCTAATTACATAGCTTATATATTGTTAAAAATATATTTATATGTGCTCTTGCAATAATATTAATTGTAATGCACTTTCTTTTAGTTACATTATCTACTCAGGCAGTGGAACAATGGATTGATATAGAGGCTTCAAGTGCCAAAAAATCGTCAGAAGGTTATAAGCGAATCATATTACTAAATGTGCTAGATTTATTTAAAACTTGAAAACGTTTACTTTTCTTTCAAGCTTAGCATTCTAACAGATAAATGGAAATTTTAATGAAAAGTTTATATTCCACCTTTTTTGATTGAAAATCATATGTTTGATAAATTCCGTTTGGCTCATTATTCTTTTAGACGAATTGTCTTCATGGCCAGAGGTGTATGTTGATACACTCATTAAACTCGAAAAAGCAAGGTAGACTAATTCATGGGCAAAATAATAGATAATGTCTGTTTGGTAGACAATTTGTAGATTTAATAATTTAATTTTTATAACATTGAGTACCGTTTTGTAAGACACTGTTTCTTTATAAATGAAATACTTTTTACTATTCGAAATATAACATATAGAGTGTGTCGGAATTTTTATTCTTCTGCCTCATGTTATAGGCAGGAAGCAAATGGCTCAGATGAAAACAAAGATGGAAAGACAAAAGTGTTTGAGAAGTATTTATACCCCAATATAGAATTTCAAATTAAACTCGTATAACATTTATTCTGCCAAATATTGGTAACAATATCCACAAACAATTTTTGAAATGTTTTAGATAGCTTTAGATATATTTTGAAATATTTACAGAACATATATTACACTAAAGCTATATATGAATAGTACATATATATGAATAATAAAGAATATTTGTATCTAATATTACACAATTCTGATATGTTGTTAATTTGACTCAAGCTAGTTTTACTACATATTTACAGTCTTGAGAAAAGAACAAAAAAAATTGAGAAAGAACACAACATAGAGAGATGGAATTCTTCAGAGCCTCAATACCAGGACGCACTCTCTCAGTTGACAATAAAGAAGGAACGAGTAATTCTTCGTGATCTGCTCGACCTTGCCAATGAACGGGCTTTCTATTGTTCATTGAAGCGCAAATATTGTGGTATTACATATCTTACTTCTATTCCGAGTTTACGTGCATCATGAATGAATGTTCAAGGATATCCTAAATTTGAAATATTTTTTTCCATTTTTAGTCTTTTAAGTTTTTTCTGATATTCGAATAATTTGTCAATGTTTTAACAGCTCTGTTATATTGTTTTTGATGTTTCCTTTGTGAATTATCAGAGGGTCAGACAATTGCGATGAGACTTTCGCGACTTATACAGAAAACGAATGGCAAAATCCAATTGCTTGTCGAAAGTTATAATTGTACGTCAGCCACTTCCATTGAGTTTGCAGATGCCATCAATACAGATGCAAATTGCTACAACATTTACAAAGATGTAAGAGTAGTTTGTTACTAGGGCTACTATTAATTACATAGAAGCACAAATTTAAGCAAAAAAGTTCATTGCATAATGTTTTTGTATTCTTTTAAGTAAACTACCGATCACTATAAAATGTAATATCACATATTGCCATCTGTTGATATCATTTAATCTATTCACATAATATCTTTTATTCAGGCGAACCCCAATGCGGAATTAGACATCACGTCTGCACTCGACTTACACTTTAGGAAACAAGCTGCCCAAGAAGAAATTGATCTTGTGTGCAAAGAGGCCCAACGACTATGTGACGTTACATTTGAGAATATCAGATATCTTGTTATCTTAGTCACTTACTTTCTTCGCAGCATATGTTTCTAAACTAATAGCTATGTTCTGATCACATATCAAGGCTTACCTTTTATCTACAAGCAATGGTTACTGTTTGAAGAGACTATTCCTATCACTATTCGATATGTATATTGAATATGGCTAAAATCAAAGGCCAATTCCGAATCCTAGTATTATTTTAGCATTGTCATGACAATTTCGATTATCAAGATGATCATATAGTCAATTTATAATCCAAAAGCATATGTTAATGTAAATATAGACATTTTCCAAGCTAAATGCATTGTTCAGGGAATAAAAAGAGTTCAATCGAGTCAAAACAATCATTCATGGTTCTTGTTTAAGTGTTTTGTGTGACACTGACTTTCTTTGCAGCATGTTTCCAAGCTAATATTGATGTTCTGAACCCATATCATGGCTTACCTTTTCTCTGCAAGCAATACTTATTGTATGAAAAATGATATGGGTTCAGAACTTTTAGCTTAGTAACATATGCTGCTTTTAGCTTAGTAACATGTGCTGCGAAGAAAGTCAGTGTTAAAATTAAAGCCTCAAACAAGAACCATGAATGTTTGTGGTTTTGACTCAATTGAACCCTTTTTGTTCCATGAAATATGCATTTAGCCTTTAAAATGTCTATATTTACATTAACATATGCTGTTGGATTAATAAATGACCATTGGATCATGTTGATAATCACAATTGTCATGACAATGTTGAAATGATCATAGAAATCGGCTTTGGCCTTTGAATTTAGCAATATTCAATATACATATCTAATAGTTATAAGAATAGACTCTTCAAACAGTAACCGTTGCTTGCAGATAAAAGGTAAGCCTTGATATGTGATCAAAACATAACTATTAGTTTAGAAACATGTGCTGCGAAGAAAGTCAGTGTTAAACGAATATCTCAAACAAGAACCATGAATGTTTGTGGTTTTGACTCAATTGAACACATTTTGTTCCATAAATTACGCATTTATTTTTTCAAGAAGTATCTATTTACATTTTACATATGCTGTTGGATCATAAAATAACTTTCTGATAATGTTGATAATCACCATTGTAGTTAAAATGCTAAAAAGATCATAGAAATCGGCCATTGATCTATTATTTAAGCAAAATTAACCATACATATCTCATAGTGAAAAGAATAGGCCTGCAAAACAGTAATTATTGCTTGCAAAAGAAAAGGTAAGCGTTGATATGTGTTTAGATAATCAATATTAGCTTGGAAACGTATGTTGAAAAGATATCACATTTTACACACATGTCACAAACAAGAACCATTAATGATTGTTGTTTAGACTCAATTGAACCCTGTTTGCTTCATAAACTATTCATTTAGGTTTTGGAAGAAGTATCAATTTACATTTACATATGCTGGTGGGTCATACAATGGCAGTCTGATCATGTTGATAATAAAAATTTAATAAGCATTTATTTACATAACATTATGATGTTGGGTCACAAAATTGTTAACTGATCATGTTGAATAGACGATTTGATTGCCAATGCAAAATCATAAAATAATGTTTGTTGATTACATACTTTAGAATGATATTTTCTATCTGGAGTAATCACCCTGACGTTGTAATTCCTATTATTATATGTATTTTTCAAACAGACCATCTAGCTTGTCAATGCAAAATGTTGAAATATGAGATATGCTTTGACTAGCTCTGGTGTCCAATGGAAAAAGGTCGTAACTACATTTTTGTCAAAATTGAGATAAGGGCATATCTGCAATCAGGACTTTATTCCGCATGTTTTAAGCTTACCAGGGTTGCACTAAGTGCACGTATAAGCCCATTTTTACATAGGCAAAAGGTCGCAACTACACGAATTTTTTTACCGCCCCCTATTATACAATGGAAAAAGGTCGTAACTGTTCTCAGCCAATCCCAGACGCGGATATAGGTCACATTACCGATCATGTGACTAGAAATCTTCCTCAAATCAGCCATAAAAATAAAGTCACACATTTAAATAATATCACTTAATTGGTTTGTATTGTGCTTTAGACTTATTAATATTGAACAATTTTTATTCATTTATTCACCGTTGCCTTTTATAAGTGTAAATTTATATTGTTTAACACTTAAAATGTGAGAAAGGTAAAAAACACAGTCTGATTCGCACAAAAATATTACATTTTTCGCAATTATTTCACTATGATATACTTATAAACAATTAAAGATCACATATAAAATGCATTATATTGACTATAATAATGACGTTAACTTATTGAAGTAGAATATCGATTGTAGCCTTAATTCTAGAATGATTTAGAAAAATCCATTTTACTCGGTTTCATCAAAATGTCAGTTACGACCTTTTTCCATTGGACACCAGAGCTGGTAACGTGTGGGTTCAGATAATTGATACAAAATGTTGCATTTTTTTTGGTCAGTTCGCTTGCAAAATATGAACGGATATTTTGAACTTATACGAAGTGATATCACGTTATCTTTAAATTATGCATATTCTAAGCAATGTTTCTTAACGTTTAGGACTAACTTAATTTTGGTTCATTGGGTGCCCCTGATTTATGTCAAAACCAAAACACATCAATATTATTGATGTCAAATACCAAATAAATAAAAAAAGTTGTCTATTTCTGTATAGCGATTGCATTATAATTTAATTAAACATTCACAACAATATTTATCATGAAAAAATAACAATATTTAAAAACTGTTTAATAAACATTTATAATGTCAAATTGGAATCGTTATTCTGAGGCAATTCTGTTGACTTTTATCTAACACTATTTTTTTTTGAAAACCAGCGAACTAAACAATAACATCCGGTTTCATGTTAAAACATTGGTTTTGTTTCAAATCTTAAAAGGTAGGATTATATTCACGCTGAGTCTGATAGTGTGTTACATATATATGTATTCGTGTATTATTTAGATTAACTATCCATGTATGTTACTTAAAAGCGCTCAGTAGCAATATTTCAACTTTACAATTAACATGTGTGCGTGCCAAGGTCACAGGCCTGCAAATATAAAAACAACTTAAATACTTTTTTAGAAATCATATCCTTTAAGGTTTAATCTAACCATAAGTTATATTTTCTTAGATGGGTGACCAAACAAGAGAAAGTACGCTAGTGACCAGCTAGTTAAGCAAATATGTTTAATATTTTGAAGTGCCTTTGTGTAGCTAAGTTTACGCAAAAGATATTCGATGCCTACAGGGGTGGCCATAATATGAACTGGATATACTATGAGCAATTTTTAAAAGTCAAATATTTTTGTACCGTGCCAAATATTTATAATATGTTTAATTAAGTTTAAAAGATAGGAAAGTTTAAGTCATGAAAGAGTCAGTACACCATAAAAGGAGCGTCCAGATCATATTATGTCCGTCCGCCCCTGAATTAATCTATTAAGTAATCCTTTTGAAGTACTCGATTTGTCATAATCGTTCTAAATGTTTATACAATTACAATTTAAACGTTTACAATTTAAATGTTGTATCACGTTAACATCATCCACAATATATTGAAGTACATTCTGAATATTTTGGAATACTTGTAATACATTAGATTATCAACGATGCTGGTTATAAGTGGAATCGTTGAGATCACGTTAAGAAAATCGTTAACACATAAAGTGAACTTCTATGAAATCAATAAACCGTTCTACATATTGTTATTATATTCGTAATTCAAAATTTTGCAGATTTGGCTACTTCATCAGAAGGCCGATATACAGAGAGCGAGGTTTCTACTATGACAATGATGTATGAGCGTGGTCTCAGAAGTAAAATCAAACACAAAGACCTGCTCGAAGAAGCCATGTGTAAAACAGGCCTTACTTCTAAGCGAATAATGGTATATATTATGTTAATTATTTGATAACATTACTCTAAATAATAATATTTTCATATATGATTCATAGCAATAGCAATATATATAAAAGTTAATCAGTAATATAAAAAAAATACAATTTATTCTAAAGCAATGGATCCACACAAAGGCCAGCAGAGAAAAAGCTCATGCTCAGGGAAAAGCATCTGTGAAACTTGCCAAGAGAAAGCCGACACTGTATACCGTAGCCTTGAGCCAAATGCAACAGACACAAAGTGAGCTTTGAATATATCTGTAGTGTATCCTTATATGTGTTTCTATTCCAAAATATTAAATATGGAAGTCGTTTTCATATAATCGCAAGAAAGGAATCGATCCAGAAAATAATGACCGTTGGCTTTAATATGATTTTTATTTGAGGAATGAGAGTAAAAAAGGGGGACCATGTTTAAATGAGCGCTTGAAAATATTGAGTTAAACATCGTTAAATGATGTGTGAATACTATTTTATCTCGATATCATTTCAGCTCACGGCAATGATTTCAAAGAAAGAGCAAGGTTCCAAGGTCAGGAGTGGAAAAGAATTAAAGAAGACCCGGAGAAACTTCAGCAGGTATTTTCAGATTTATTTTTAATCAATGCCAAAACTCATGATATCAAAGGGAGTATATGCTTATATGTTTTGATGATTACATAATATAAAATATAGTAATATATAAGGGCCTGTGCACAGGCATAGTTGCAGTATACACGTTTCCATATCCCAAACAATAAGAATAAATTCTATGTACAGACATTCCATTAAATAGTTTGAATAAATATGCATATATGAGGTGGTTTTATGTGTGGCGAATCTATCTCCGAAACATTCTTCTCTTAGCACAACCGATTATACCACCAACCAAGATGCGACGGGTAAACTGCATGGTAAGAGTTTATCAGCAATTTTCCTGAATAATCAATTCTTTATAAATGACATTTAAATTTCAGGTTCAGAATATATATGAACGAAAATTGGAGGAGCATGATCACAAATTGAAACACCCTACAATAGATGACAGAAAGCTTAGAGACAAATGGCTTACTAAAAGGATGGAAAAATTGGTAAGACAAGATAAATATTAAAACGTTCTCATTCCAATAAGTATATGATCCAGTACGAGGCCAGTTCATTCAATCAAAATATTGTACAGCTCGGAGGCACATATGAAATGTTTAAGTCAGTGGGGATGACCGACAACTTTACCCGACTTAATGTACAGTCCATTATTCAAAATAATACAAAAGGACTGTGAACTTGAAATTATTTAAGATCACATTAATCATAAATTGGCTTTTCTCAGATAAATGAGTTCAACGAAAATGATACAGAGGTGGCTGTTGTCATGGTTCATAAACAGTTATCGGCATGTACCATTAGAGGAACTGTTCTAGGGGAGGACTTTTGTGATGAAAGAAAAGATTTCGTAACGGCATTTTTCCAGAAATGTGTTGGTAAGTAGCACAAAAATGTAGAGGTCAGTAGCCGAGAATGTTGAACTAATACGTAAAGAAACCGAATTAACACAATGATAACAATAAATCTTTATAGCTTGACGTATATACTTGAATAAGATATTCGCTTATCAGTTGAAATGTTTTGATAATGTTACTCAGGCGTTCCCGTTCCACTCTCATACAAGCCAATAAAGGAACTTAGACAAACGATTACGTCAATCTGGAGTGAAAAGTACAGTAAGTTAACAAAAATTATGTTTCACTGATTCGCCTGTGAGTAAAGTTTGAGCAACCTTTATTCGAATGCGTGTCGTTTAAATCTAAAAACAACATTGAAAGCATGCGTTGAATATTTTATATGTATATCCGAGCATGGTATTATTTACGATATGACTCAATTGACATGGATATACATTTTTAATATCGAATAGTAACATGTAACTATGACAGCTTTTATTAAAATATGTTTTTTTCTATGTGATGATCTTTTAGTGTCATCTACTGGATTAAAGGAACGTGTTCCCTATGCATCGATCTCAAAAAATGAGATTTCAATTTCACTTCATGGAACAGCGATCCCATTCAAAGAAGCAAAATTTTATCGCAGATGTGAAATGGAAGAAATTATCGCAAAGCGGAGCTCGATTCGCATGCAAGGTAAATACTTTTGTTTCTCTAGAATATTAAATATAAAAACCATCCAGCCATAAAGTGTATTATTGTGCATGCATACACATTTGAATGGTACTATGATGAACAACTTCATCGAGACGCCGAAACCTTTTTATACTTGTGACGTAAACATCGCTGAATATAAATACATAAAATCTTTTATTTTCAAACAATTAGATTTCTCAGGAATATCTGATAGCAATCATCCAATGCAGTATCCTGAAAATAACACGTTTTACTATCGACCTTTTTCTTTAAACATCATCACACTTTGAAAGTTTTTTTTTCAATATATTATATTTTGACAGTTGTTACCAATGGAACGATCCAACAACCTATTGAGCAATGCAAACGATGTTGCGATAAAACAGTCAATGATTCAGGTAATCCATTAGTTCTGTTTAAATAACGCATTTTATTAAGTATAGGATTCAGTACGAGGTCAGTGCATTAATTAAAATACTGAACTGTTACAAGGACCTGTACAATGTTTTATTTCATGGAGTTGACCGAGTACTTAAGCCGACCTAGTTTACAGTACATTATTGAAAATAAAATACTTACTAGTGAATGACGTCACTAGTGTAAACTAATAGGTGTTAACATCTCATCAGTAGTTGTTATTTATATTAACATATTTATAATACAAATGTGTAAATCTTAATGAAATAATAAGACATTAAAACGTATCTGATTTATGCATCTCCATATCAAATAACCAAATAAGTTTACGTAACTAAACGTGTTCAACTTAATAAAATATCAAACTGATTAATTAATATGTAAATAACTTTGATATCCAAAATAAAATACTTGTTTGTAGACCAATCCGACCAAATAAATCAAGAGCCACAAGAACCGATCGATTCATTCATAGAGGCGGCTAATGTGACACCAACAAATCAACAGGATTCTGAAGTCAATGTTATTCAAGTGGCTGAAACCAATACTCCAAGTAATATTTCAAATTTTATTTTATTATTTTCATTGCATTTTTTTCACTTTCTTCATATCTGAAAGTGTGTGCATTGTATATTTAGATCACTAAACAAACAAAATAACAATTAAAATAATTCAATTAATATGTAAATAACATTGATATCTAAAATAAAATACTTGCTTGTAGATCAATCCGACCAAATAAATCAAGAGCCACAAGAACCGATCGATTCATTCATAGAGGCGGCTAATGTGACACCAACCAATCAACAGGATCCAGAAGTCAATGTTATTCAAGTGGCAGAAACCAATTCTCCAAGTAATATTCTAAATTTTCTTTTATTATTCTTATTGCATTTTCTCACTTTATTCATATCTGAAAGTGTGTGCATTGTATATTTAGATCACTAAACAAACAAACTTACAATTAGCATAGATAAGGTCAGACTGAAATTGTATCGGATTCACCCGATTTTAACGTTGAATATCGTCTTAGCACATAATGCAAGCGCCAAAGTCGTAACAATATTTTAAGCAAATTGATAGATTGTAAACATTACCTGGAGTGTATTTGTTCTTAATAATTGCGATCAAGAGTCAATTATGACACATCTACATTTGCAGTACCTTTCCAAAGGCGCAAACGTGGTATAATCTTTGCGCCACAAAACATTGAAATCAATAAGCATTGGGAGCTTCAACACAGGCTCAGATAAAATGTATCTAATTTTAACGTTTATTTAAAATACTATATATGGTCTTGATATTCTATCAGTATTTATAATATTTTTTAAAGCTCCGATTTCCCCATCCGTTCAAGAAATTGCAACCGAATCACAAATTCAAGACAAAATTCAAGATGCGACATTCATCGAAGTTTCAGGAGAAAAAATGGAAGTTGGTAAGAATTCATAACCTGTAGAGGCTCATATACCACCGATTTATAAGCCGCATTCTGGGAAATTATGCATAGGATAAAATACGAGGTCCGTCCATTAATTAAAATATTGTACAATTCCGAGGCGCTGCCGAGGCACGGTTAAACTATTTTGATTAATGGAGTTGACCGAATACTTTAGCCGACTTTGGTTGATGCACATCACAAAATAAGTGATATGAATACAAAGAGACTGTAAACTAAAATTTGATAAGTGTATAATATGTAGCGGAATATAATAATTGTGATAATGTTCTGACTAATATAAATGCTGAACAATACCATGTTGTTAGAGTTGAATTACTAAGGATACACCCTATTTGTATAATAATATAATGAAGAAATCTTTGATCTAGCATAATATTTATAAATTTTAAAATATATTCATAATAATCATGTCCAGGCGCGAATCTGGAAAAAAAACTTTGGGGCGCCAACAGTATCAAATATCAGACCGAACCGGAAGGAGTGCCAAATTATTTTGTGTATTACATAAAAGAGGGAATGGGTAAGTGGGAGCCGGGTGCGCCTACTCTGAATCATTAGATATCAAATAGGGCTGATTAGTTATAACATATTCAGTTTTAGAGGAACCGCTCCAAGAACAGGAGAAGGAAAACGAGGACAGTCAATCTTCATTTGTAAGTAAAATGATATGATTGTACCATTATTATTTGATGTAATGACAGCATAAGACTTTTTGCATTAATTCAATCTTGTACCAGAAAAAAATCTATTATCATAACATTGTTTCAATTTTCAATGCCGATTTAAATTATGTAAAGCTTACACTACTTTGTCATGACAATGTATAAGTTATACAAAAGCATTGAGTATTGCCCAGGAACATATTGCCCGGGAACCATTTATGATTGCTGTCGATAATCAAATGAAGAACGTTCTCTTCACTTCAAAAATATTTAGTGCCCATGCATACTTACGACTTCAACATGATTATAAAAACTAAACATCCAGGACATGAAACGATGGGTAACTCAAATCAGATAACATAGTTTACAACTGTTTTCGATGCCCTAAGCCTTTTTCTATTTCAGACTATTTGACACACATCCGGCGGCATCCGCATTTGATTAACAAAATAAAACAATTAACTCTTTTAGTTCATTTCCGGTTATGAACCTAAATTAATATAAGAATTTGTTTAGAACTCAGTTTATATCTCGCGAGCAAAACAAATCCAGGCTTGAAATTCGATTTTGGTTGCGGTCAGACCAAACATCGGTAGCCCGAACGTATACAATCATAAGAAGGGCGTTTCAAAAAGTCAGGGGCCTTTGAGCCCCTATGTTAACAATCCGGTGGCCAATCGTCAGCGGGAGATGATTCAAGCGATGTAATATTTTAGATATAGTATCATATATCTTTTTTATATTTTATTATTATTTTATTATGTATCAGTTTGTATATATATTTTTACAGATACGAAGAGGGAACCTCATCATATCCAGCTGGGGTGATTGCGGGATCTATTTCGGATACGTGCAACATTCCTACATAGACTGGTCGGCAAAACCGATCATTTTCAACAAAAATCGAAAAATTATAGGACTAAATAAAAGTTTAAAGTTAGGCTCAAAACCAGTTCACAGAACAAAGCTACAAGAATGTGGGCATAATGTAATCGAGGTACCGAAAATGTTGTTTAAACGGGAAAAATGTACCATCTACCCCACCATTGGCTTTCATGAATACGTGTACGGTATGATTCATTGTTGAATAATTTATTTCCGAACACCAATCTGAACCGTATCCACATGTATTAAAAGTTTATTCGTAAATGATCTTCTGTAAAAAGTCTCGATCATGATAAAACAATATGACATTTTCCAAGATTTAGGCTATAACAAGTCAGTGTGATAACGCTTATATTGTTTTTGCAAGAAATATGTAAATATAATAGCGAACCCATTCGAGTCAAATATAACATGTGACAGTGTTTATCTTAAACTATTAGATATCAACCGATGATGGATTAATTTCACAATGTATTTAGATATTAGAATATTCAACTATTTGACAGTTTATCATTTTTATTACATTTGAGTTTTGTGTAACATAAAGCAGTGCCGTATAAAAGTGGGCGAAACAGCAACTCTTCACAATATTCAAATCATTGGTACACTGTTAGATAATACACTGAATGTTATTGGGTTGTATCACTATTAGCAGTATTGCTGATTTTCTCTGGTTTTTGTATTCGATGATGCGGTTCGTGATGGTAGAAAAGACACTGTACACTGCTAGAAAATTCACGGAATGTTATTGAGTTTTTATCACTATTAGCAGTATTGATGATTGGCTCTGGTTGTTGTATTCGATGATGCGGTTCGTGATGGAAGAAAAGACACTGTACACTGCTAGAAAATTCACGGAATGTTATTGAGTTGTTAACACTATTAGCAGTATTGATGATTGGCTCTGGTTGTTGTATTCGATGATGCGGTTTGTTGTTGTAGAGCTTGTTGAGCATCTGATGTCTGTGTATGATGATTGTTCTTCACCTTAAACAAAATAAAAAAAGATCAATTTTTGTTATTTATGTGTATAAGTTCGACGCAACATGGTTTGTTCAAATAAAACAATTATTCAAGTCATTTGTTTTTTACTATAAACGTTGTAAAGCATACATATTGCGAAACACCAGACCAGTCCATGGGTATCTTTCAAGGCAAGATGCAAGAAAAAGCAACCAAAACCTTATTTCTTAGCCAGGATACTAGCAATAAAGTCCAGCATAGAGTATCTAAGTCTATTTGTTCTCAAGATATCACCATGAAATGCTTAATTTTTACGCATGCGCAAAATAATTTTGAGCAAATTTGTTCAAAACATTCATGGCACACCTCCTCGTAAAATGAATCAAGCATCTGGCCTTATAATTTATACGTTCTCGAGATTTCGCCGAACCACTAAAACTTCTACTTTCGCGCATACACGACCAGAATTTGATAACATTTTATGTTAAATATCAGCAGGCACATTTGCAGGGTAGATCTTTTATTTGTACCCAACAACAAGTCTAGGCTATTCCATTCCTGAGCTGTATAGCTTACAAAACATATTCTGGACGAACAAACTGACACACGGACGGACGGACGGGTGGAGAGGCGGACACTCTTAATCTTCAGGCCCCGAACTTATTCTTCGGTCAAGTCATGGTGTATCAGCAAGATGCAAAATATATACGACATTTAGTCATAATACCGTTTGTCCTATGATAACAAAGGACAAGGTCAATAAATGTTAATATATATTTTGATAGTCATTCCAAAAGAAGCATATGCTCGGATTTATTTGATAAAGTATCAATAGACTTGTTTTGAAACTCATTTTGTCCTACAATTATTTGAAAAGATAATTTCAATCTTATAGATTACCTTGTCTGGATCTATGAAACATTGGGTCGGGCTGTAATTTCATAGTCAGAATAGAGCCTGTGCGTGATACATTGTCCTTTTTGGCAGAGTGTTCAGCTAAAATCAGCAACGATTCCATTTAATCCGCCTTCCATAACCTTTAACATAAAAGAAAAATATTTTAACAACCATCAATTTAAATCAAATATATTAAAAAATGAAAAGGCATAATCATTTTCCTGTGCGTTATTTTGAGCCAGACACCAAGTCTCTATGCCATTTTATTCGCGAGATATAGCTTATCATTTATTATAATTTATCGCACATGCGCGACCGGAAGTTAATCAAACTCGGTTGAAAATATCGAACGGCACATAAATAGATTCAGAGCTTCTTTTGGAGCCGCGCATTTTAGACTCATACCTAGCAGCTTTTGAAAATTCGGGTTTGCCAAACTTATTATGTAAAGACAGGGCAACATCATAAAAAATGTTATATTGTTATTGTAATCAATTTAGGAGATCAGGAGATTAAGGAGAGTTTTTTCATGATATTTGCTAAGGGCGCCAAGTGGCGCCCTCGCACAAATTTGTAGGCGCCACTGCGTATCCTTTGGTGTCCGTTTATCTAACCAATAAAAGACGCCTGATATCAAAATGAATCTTAAATGTAGACAAAATATAAATGGCGTGATTAACAATGAAAGAATGATGCATTTTTATGAACCATTTATATAACAGATAGTGATCTAACCGTAAATCCAAAAGGAATTTAGGAAGACGAATAATTTCGCTGTAACAAAAAAAGTTCAATTAAATGAATAATAACGAAGTGAAGGTTAACTCGTTGTCCAAGGTTGCACAATGGCAGCCTTCATGTTACCTATAATCTCTCTGATCCTGTCTCAATATCGGTAAAAAAATTGTAAAGCGAGCGCCGGAGTTGAAATTTATTTGAAATTTATTTTATAATAGTTATTTAAGATTATTCATTCATGTTAAGTTGTGCTCGTGCGTCAAAAACGACGGTCGAAAGTGATAGAATGCTACCGGTATTATGCTCACGTCTGAGCTCACTCATGTCGGACCGGTGGTTTAAGAAAATTTTCCGGCCAGAGTGGGCTTCTACCGGCCGGGGCCGGTGGACCAATGGTTTTGCTATTTTCTAGCGTCTAGAATAATCCCTATGTTTTTTAATCAATAACAAATTTTATATTTCATTATGGTATATTTATTTGTACTTTTGTTCTTATACAAAATAAAATTTTAATATAAAAATTAATAACAATAATAATAAGGTTCATATTAAAAGAGTGAAGTAATCACAGAGGTAATCAAAATGAAAGATTGAAACACGAACTGTTAGTAAGATGCGATTTCCCTTTCGTTTTATTATCGCTCAATTTAATCAGACCGATACTCGTGATTATAAAATATATTTATCGTGATGAGTGAACTGACAAGTATTCACCACGCATACAGGTAGCAGTATTTTTAGACTCATTTTGCTAGATACAGTTTATGTTGAATTTGGCAACAGTTTTCCGAGCCGACAACCTCGGTTTTCCGAGCCGACAACCTTGGTTTTTCGAGTCGACCACTTCGGTTTTCAGAGCAGACAACCCTGCCGACAAGGTCTGTCCGGCCAAAATGCCGTCGGTCAAAGACCGACGGTTTTTTATTAAATTCTAATGATAGACGGATAGAATGAGCTTTTAAGGTTATTTGTGATATCTGTGTAAAGTAATAAAAAATTATAATCCTTACTTGTGCATTATGAAATTTATGGAGTCAGTCGCAAACAGGTCAGGTGGTTGACGGCATTCTTGAGAGCCTGAAAAAAAAACATTCAAATGATTTATTATCAACATGTATTTCAAATAGCTTATATACATAATTTCAATTTAAGTCGTTTCAATGTAAGAACGTCACGTCAGTTTAATTTTATCCAAACGTGACGTGACGTTGAGAGTACGATCCACTTTGGGCCCAATATGAAAGTTTGCCGGATGTCCTTTTACGTCCCGGCGGCCATAGAACGTAATTCGTACGTCCGAACCGGACGCGACGTCTATGCAACACATTTGCGACGTTTGCGACGAATAAGGACGTCTGGAAAACTTTTATACGGGCCCAAGCAGGGGTTCGCCCAACAGACATTGACGTCCTACCGAGTGATCTAAATGTAAGCTAGCCCTTTCAAAAATACGATGAAGTGAATAAAACTCAATAAATGTAGTTTGATTGGATTTTTAATCAGACTGCTTTGACCGTTTAAAATAATACCGGTTGAAGCCGGTGCGATATGCCGGTCACTGGTTTCAACCATCAATATTTAAGATATAAAAATAATAAACTTACTGCTATAACCTTTGACGTTTTTGTTGATTATTGTTCGGCAAAGCTGCATTTGTGTTTCATCGTTTTATCCGTCTGTGTAAAAACACATTTGAAAAAAAAAATCAAAATCAAGTATCATATTGAGTTCATTTTTTAGCACAAAAGTTGTTCATGCACTTTTTAGACGCGTCCAAATTAAGTACTTATTACGATTCTATTAAAAGTTGAATTGATATAAACAAGTAGACTCCTACAGTAAAAAAGGAATTCCACTCAGATATAAGGTACTTTGTCAGAACGAGCTTTAATCTGATTTAAATGTATCAATAAAAATCAATGTGTTGACCCATAAACAGTTTACACTATCAAAATAGTTTCCACAATGTACTAATTAGCTTACGTACCTTTATTAAAATTCCAGAATTCCATGTTGGTAACACAGTGTTCAACAAGTTGAATACATTGTTTATTTTTGTGTAAACACCGTTTTTCGCCATTGAAATGTCAGTTGCAGGCATGGTCATATTTATTGACCTTGACATTCATTTCACGCATGCGCACAAACTCGAAATGGGTTGTCAACTTTGTTCGAGAAATGACCATTTATGCAGCGATCGAGATTGAATCAGAATTCGCTTGACAGAAAAAGAGATGATCTTCATTCGTAAAATAATCGACGCAGAAAAACATATTCATTCGATTTATTTCATGTTAGATTTACGAATCGGGTGGAAAATAACAAGACTGATTAAATACTTGACTAATGACAAACCAATAAGTACACAGAATTGAAAAGTCAAATTGTTCATCAAATCCGTAGATATGAGAGAGTATGCATACATGTACTCGGTTAGGGTTGTTGGATAAAGATGCTCAGGAGGAAGAACCTTTTACCTGAGCCTATTTGAATATTTTACGAATGTATTTAACGGCAAAATATCCCATGACCTGCTTTCTTACATCGCGACATTTTGTACAGTATTGTTCATTCGTCCGCACCAACAAATGCATTTCGGAACAAGCTTCGCAATATTGGCTAGGATCGAATGGCAAGTTATGTTTTGACATGGTTTAAGATCCTTACCGGAGTGCAGGTCGTCGAATTTGCTCAGTAGCTATCCACAATTTTTGTTTCATCCTATCTCCAAACAAATGCTAGTTTGAATAATAAGTAATTAACAAATAATGAGCTAAATATGATATCATTTCATGGAATAGTACGCAAAACAACAAACATGACTAGATAGTTCAGAGTGCTAAAAGAGGGTGTGGAAAAAAAAGTTGTTATGGAAACACATCTGCCTTCACAACGGTTTATATCTCTGAAACATGCTTGGTATCATGATTATTAATCATATAATTGGAATGTATAATTCATTCATATATTTACAAAAAAAGTGCTTTACAATAGCTAAAAAATAAAATATTGTGATTCATGGAATAAAGAGTGATAGCTTCCGCTCAATCGTATGATAAAATAAGCTTTCAAATTACGTTTGCGATAAGTTACTCTACATATACGTAAACTGCGAGTGGGTATATTCCCAGACATCAAATGGTGGTGCATTAAGAGGTTTTCACAATCATATTTCCATTCCATTATAAATATACTAATTGAATAGTTTAAAAACTGAAATATAATCACACAAAAGTAAAAAAAAATAATAAGCGTTTACTCGTTTCACAAATTCTATTAAATCTGGTACAGTTATGATCATAGCAAAAGGCTCTATTAGGCTTTTGTTCAGATACATGTACATCGGGCGCGATCTATTTAAATCGGAATATTACCTATATCCATATCAGGCGCGGATCCAGCAAATATTGTAAACCAGGGGTGCCAACGGTACAAAATACAAGAGCGGACGGAGGACGGCAGTAAATTTCTTGGTACATATAACATAGAAACCGATCTCGAAGAAATACATATACATGTATATTCGTTTTACGACCACACTTTATAATTACTTCAGTTGAACATATCCACAAAGACATGAACATATAATATCGCCCATGAAACACATGCCAAACCTATTTGATAACTTAAACCCTACACTACATATTAAAGGCACAAAACCCACGACACAAACACGAAATTTCAATACGTTAAATATGTACAAATTACGCTAAAGGCGACACATGTGTATAAATACGAGTTTTATTATAATAATTATATTTAATAATGATATCCCTCGATCATTTCCGGTGGCGATTTCCCTTCCGCAATCGCAGCATCCCACGCAGCCTGCATCTCATCATGACTTAGCATCGACGTTTGTTTTGGTACCGGGCCTTCATTTTCATCTTTGTCTTCGTCGGAGTCTTCTATGTTTTGGGATGGGTCAGTTTCTATGTCTTGAATTTCGCACTCAATCCCTGTTCTCGACATGAGGGATGATTGTTTACGGAGGCTGGGTCGTACAACGGATACGGCCCTACGAGTAAGGGCAAAATTCAATATTAAATCAAACTTTACTATAACAATTTTGACGCTTCATATTGCGTTAATTTTGTATACAATGTTCATGTTGCTGTGCAGCTGAATTAAACTTGCTGCTTGATTTTGTTTCCAATTAGATATTTATATCTTACATGTAAGTCACGGAAATATTGAAACAACCTTATTAAACCTTTCGAAACAACTGCTCTCAACATAAGATACTCAACAAAAGTCCTGTACATTTATTTGAAAAACTGGTGCATGACTTTTGTTAAAATGTATTTAATTGTTTACCTACCTTGTAAGAACCGGAACGCTGTCCTTGTTATCTTCCTGGGTATCAGTATCTGGCTCTGTGACCGCTTCCACTTTTGTTACCTAATTTGATATAAAAATATAACAAACTAACCTATGTCGAAGTCTATATTTGAATCAAATAAGCATAGACATTATACGTTTTTGTTTTATTGCTCAGAATAATATTAACATGGAATATTTGTGCGAGTCAAACGAAAGTATCCAATGTCGTTTAGCACAGTCACTTTTATTCAAATCGACAAAAATGACAATAACCATAAGTCATACCTCTTCTGTGTCTTTACTCATACTCCTAGCTGGTCGTACTTGCTTAGCATCACCAACAGACTGTACATCTTCTGAATCCTCCTTAACCGCTTGAAATCTGGATACTGCACTCTTGTCTGTAGCTTTACTGCTTTCTCCAGCCCCCTGGGTGTAAGAACTAGCAAGGGAGATGGCTGCACTGGAGGTCTTGTTTGGGAATCGATCGGACTCTATATTGCCGCCGGTTAACCAATAGGTCACCATCTGACCTTTACCCTTTAACATTGAAAATTAATAAAAATGAATACTTAATGAACGAATCATTATGGCAAATTCTACACTAGATTTAACGGTATGATGATTTTATTTGTCATGCCTTTTAGTTGAGAAGTTAATTAAAGTTTCTTGAATTCGCAAATATGTCTGATTCTAATCATTGACCGATAAACTTAATATCAGTTTGATGATATTTGGCTGGCAAATATTATGCAGTTTGATACCTTGATAGGAATTGCACCTCTACAATTGAAGCTGTAGTCCCCATATCTCGTCAAGATCTTATGAGTCGTTGATGACAAGTGAATCCGATTTGCTGTAAAAAAAAGTTGATGTATACGTCATGTGACAAAATAAGTGTCATGATATATAATGATTACATGTATAATTATAGGTTCCATAGAATATCTGAATATTTCTTATCCTCAATACTACATTCGTACTTACTCAATGGAAAGTAAATAAAGAACAAGGTTATTTATTTAAACCCATCAGGGAAGATTTCGCCATTCATTTTGGTAACCATCTCTTATAGACATCAATCATGGGACAAATAGTTAAGCATTCTTTTATTGAAATATATTGAGCCCTTTTAGAACAAAGCTTACAGATGCCGTTGCTCTCCATGCGCGAAGCTGTATTGACCGTGTCGCCGAATAGGCAGTAGCGGGGAAGTCGAATGCCCACAACGCCAGCCATCACAGGACCTTTTTAATTATTCAATTTTTGAATAATTAGTTAAAAATAATGATACCATTAAGTAACGACTTATCATAACAGGACCCTTTTGATTAAATATACAAGTACAGTATGTTTATGATTAATTAACGGTTTTACCATAGAAACCAGTTTTAACGATGTAATGCGGTCATTTTGTCCTATTTCTTCTGTTCAAACGGTCCTATTTGATCTTTGCACTCGAAAGATATTCGTTTTAAATTTTATATTAATTGGCGTCTCAAGAGTATGCAGAGCAAGTCAAAGGTTGCTATTAATTTATGTTATCTTTAAAAAACAGCTATATTATATTGTAGTCAGGTTTATTGTGTAAAGCAATTAATCGTGTTATCTTATTCAGGAAACAATAATACTGTGTATAGTAAATTTGATATTGGCGATGGTATTAAACAATTGAAATTGCAATAAACCACCAATAGATTTAAAAAGTTGTAATATAGAATATATCATCCAAACGTTATCACCTGAATGTATGCCAATTCGAACATGGATCTTATTGCCAGGGAGATTGGCGGGCGTCATATTAAATGAGGTCCCGATGAGATGTAATGCTAGATTCGCGATTTCTGACGCATGCCTCTTTCCGTTCTTGTGAGGCAGACCTGTAAACATAATTCATTTTTGATGTGGTTTTAGGCCATATGATATGAAATTAATTTTGACAGGGTGGAAACCAAATCTAAAATGACTCTTTAGTAGAATACAATTTTCACATTATAGTTGTGTATACAAATAGGTGATATTGATTTATCTAAAAAAGTATTTGACATGCCGTTTTATTTCATTGGAACCATTATAACGTTATTTATTTAAAGAACTTTTCACATTCAAATCAAATGATAAAATTTAAATTTAAAACTAGCATATGATTGCCTCAAGCAAAGTATTTTATAATAAGGCATCTCTTACCTGATGCAACCATGTACTCATCCCCGATAGTCTCGACCTTATACACATCATGCTCATCAATGATCCCGTCGATCATGGTGTACAGCTCCTTGAGTAGCTCAACAATATGAAGGGGAGTCATCGTTGCTGACATTCTTGATAATAAAAAAAAAACAGAATGAAGCAAATGTATCTTATTTTAACATGCTTTTTATGTATTTTATGGTAAGTAATTGTAGATACTTTGTAGGTTATAAAGATGCAATAAACAGTGAATAAATGTAATTCACATAGATTCGCAGAAATACTGCATGAGTCAGTACATAACCATAATATGTCCGTAAACCCCTCCGATTAGGTGAGCAATTTCTGCTCGAAACCAATTATATCCCATTCTTTGGAAAAATTCTCTGTTATAATATAATTTCATAGAAAATGTGCTGTAATAATATACTGTTAAAGCGAGAATTCAACAAAACTCACTGGACAAATCCCTCAATGCTACTGAAGAAGACGGTAACTTCCTTAAAATACTCGGCGTTCACGTCTTGTTTATTCTTAAGCTGATCCGCTACAGAACGAGGCAGCATCTGAAAATGGCAAAAGGGGTCAAAAGAAACGTATTAAACCTGATGTTTCGACAAAGATAATTTATATAGATTTTATTTTTAAAACTGGTCAGTGTTTTGGTTTTGTTGCATTTATTAATCAGCAACAGACTGACGTTATTTCATAAGCAACAAACGTATTTCAAGAATAAATCACTGTTTTTAATGGTTAGAGTATTATGTATACAAATTCGTTAAGAAGATTACAGTATAGCTTTTGATTACTTTACCTGGTAAAGCAGACTGTCCGTTCGTCTCTTTTCCTTATTGAGTTCGCGAGTTTTATCCGCTAGGGTGAGCGCATAACTTTGGATATCACTTGTCTGCTTGTATACCGATTGAATCTAAAATATCAGGGTACAGATAAATTAACAGATAAGTAATATAGTAATCGATATATCAAATTGGTCTATGATTTTTTAATGCACTGTATACCAATCGTACTAGAGTAACGCCTCTAGAATTTAAAACAACCAACATGTGTAGTCAATACAGTTAAAGAGGTTTCTCACACAATTGACCTATAAGGTTTACCAAAAACAAAACATCTTTGTTAATTTTACTTATTATATATTCAATGCCAAGTCTAGCTTACATACCTGTATCGGACATAGGGCCAGTACAACGAAAATCAGCACCGTGCTTATAATAATATTTCCCGTGACCTCTCGTGAACTCTCATCCAGTTTTTCCAGAATCT
This sequence comes from Hydroides elegans, assembly GCA_001703475.1. NCBI lineage: Eukaryota > Metazoa > Annelida > Polychaeta > Sabellida > Serpulidae > Hydroides > Hydroides elegans. The sequence continues at coordinate 31,879 of LQRL01002436.1, forward strand.
CCTTCGCGAGCGACCTCTGAATCTCCAGCAAGATATCAATGTACATCGTCATGTTGTCATAGTAACGCGTGGCCTCTCTTTCTGAGACGTAGGAGATGTTCTTGTGTTGAATGACGTCACGGTAATAGTTGAGGTGTTTTGTGAGATTCATGCCGGCGTTGCGGATTTTCAGGTTGGCGATGGGACGTACGATGGGAGAGTAGTTCTGTGCGGATCTGCAAAACAATATATTTAAAGAAAATATATAACTTCGATATTTTATGGAAATCCTTTGTTGTTCAATGGTAATAAAAACATAAAGGAAAATAAAATTCGTATTAGAAATAAGATAGAATATTCTCCTAATCATATTTCAAATAGTTCGAGCGTTAATCAAACCTTATAAAACTATTTTGTCTAACAACTGCTCTTCCTTAATCATTGATGAATTCATTGATTTTGTTTTTAGTTCGCCTTACAACTGTTAGGCTGTATGTATGACAATTATTAACATGAACATAAACATAAACACGTCCAATTATAAGATAAATATAAGCTGTTGTCTAATATACTACATTTAAATGCGACCAAAGCAACTTACCTATATGAGTACTGGAAAGTGTTTGTCTTTTTAATATATTGAAGGTACGTTTCATGATTATCGAATCCTCCAAGGTAGAAGAAAGCACTACCCAGCGCCCGCTCGATTCCTACTTCTTCCTTGCCCGAAACGATCTTCTGATATGCCACCAGTGTCTTCCAGATTGTACCAAATCTTAAATGAAATATATTTACAGAATGATGATGCTGTAAGCAGGTCTTTGCGGCTGCGTCTGCGGAATTCGAGTCTGTGTACAATATAGTACTCCTCGCGGAATTTGATAACTCTATTTCTGACCAATTCAAAACACCACAAAGACGCTAAGAGCCACTGAAACCACCATTGATATGAGACCTTTAATACTCTTTCATCAAAGTCAATAATATAATCTACACATGCATTTCATTTCTCAAAAGGGTTATCACTCTTAGCAAGATTATCTTGAGCTTTTCACTAAAAAAAAATACATAAAAACACTGTAAAATGATGTTATTAACAATATTGTTTTGGTTGGCTTCGTACTTATGATTAGACATGCTCACTATTCCCACCTACACATAACTTTACTATTATATAATTTTATCTTCAAAGCTGAATGAACCAAACTATACGCCAAAGCCCACATTCTGATTCAATTGTTATATACAGATCTATTCTACGCATGGATGCAGGATGTGGCCTTCTCGGGATAGTATTCATTTAGATGCAAAATCGGGAATCAAACACCGTGTTTCTTATCTATCAAATGTTGATTGTTGTTGTTGAAATATTCATGTTATGAATTCATCAATATTGAATATTGATGATTGCTTTGTTCGACCGTTACCTTGATTCTGTGATGGAGTTGTAAAGCCACAGAATGAAAATCTGGATATTGTTCGTGTAAAAGTCCATTTCTTCGTAGACCGTCGGTGACATCAAATCCAAACTGTTCCTGTGAGTTGCTAGATATGCCTTAAACATGAATTACATTTCGTATTACATCTGTTCATGTATATTGAAATATTGATATTATGAACTATTATGTACATAACTGTTATGTAATGATTTGGTGTACAGTTTTTTTTAAACAGGTTTTACTTTACATTTTGAGGATGTCCTTTGAAATGAAAACTATGTCCTGCAGATTGAGCACCGCTTAGTCGGTCCTGCATGAATTTGGCTCTCAAATAAACTCGATTCCCTTTCAGGTAGTATTGATTTTAAGTGAGACCTAAAAGATTAACAATAAAGATGATATTTATTCTAATATATATATATATATATATATGTTTTTAAATATTATTTTTCGGGA
>LQRL01002437.1:0-11164 GCA_001703475.1 Hydroides elegans
TCCAGCACCAAAGCCGCAATCTAGCGACAGTGATGGCGAAGGAAAGGGTTTCAAAATGCCTAAAGTAAGCTTGCCCAAGGTGTCCATGCCGAAATTTGGTGGTGGAGCAAAATCTGACTCAGATGATTCCGGTAAAGAACAACCAGAGAAACTTGTGATAACTTTGCCAGGAATGCGCAAAAAGGGAGAGCATGATACAGATACAAGTGATAGCGACGAAGAGAAAAGAAGCAATGTGGATCCATTTCTCTCAATTGCAACACGACCACCCGAGGTCAATTTACCATTGAGACGGGATCGGTCTAGATCCAGTGAAAGTGAGCATTCGGATAGAGAGGTCAAAGTTATACAGCCAACCATACAAACCCCAGATATCAATGTTCCTAGATTTCCAGCTTTTCAGCAACAACCCAGCAAGCCGAGATCACGATCTGTTTCAAGTGTTTCCGATGACGATAAGAAAGGTAAAAAGAAGCCCGATAAAAAGAAGAAAGAGAAAAGGGAGAAGAAGAAAAAGGAGAAGCGTTCCTTCTTTCGGTTGCCATGGAAACGTGGCAAAAAGAAGGATCATTCTAGTGACGACGAGAAAGACGAAAACAAGAAGAACAACCAACGGGAACTGCCGCAAGTACCAAAGCCACAAGTTCCACCAGGACCGGAGAGATCCAGATCACGTTCAAGTAGTCACAGTGACCACTCGGATCAGGAACATACGGGTCCTAAAATAACGCCTAAGGTTGCGCTGCATTCATTTAAACGGGATCGATCCCGATCTCGTTCGAGTCATAGCGATGATGAGTCGAACAGAGAAGGTAAAGATCGTGGTAAGCCAAAATTGAATATAACAGGACCACGAGTGTCTGTTGTCGTACCTGTTATAGAGGAAAAATCAAGATTGCCGGGAAAACAGGACAAGAAAAAATCAGATACGAGTGAAGATGAAGATGATGTTGGAAAGAAGAAGAAAAAGAAGAAGTCTTTCTTTAACTTTCCGGGTAAACGACGTGGTTCCAGATCGCATTCTAGTCATAGTGACGATTCCGACACAGAACGCAAAGGAATTCAGTTTCCCGAAGGAAACGTACCATATGTAGACGTTAAAACGCCAGATGTGAGCGTTAACGCACCAGGAGTCAGCGTTAATGTGACTGAGAGACGCGATAGGTCTCATTCCAATTCGAGTGACGATTCAGCAAGAAGGAAGAAGATCGAAGTACCATCAGTATCGTTGGGAGCGACGTTACCTGACCGTCATTCACATTCTAGCGATAGTGAAGATGATGACAAAAAGAAAGAAAAGAGTCGGTTCTTTAATCTACCTGGACGACGCAGTAGATCAATGTCTAGATCAAGTAACAGTGATCATTCAGATGCCGAAAATAAAAGGAGAGAAATCCATGGGCCAGATGTTTCACTAGATATGAAAGGTCCTAATGTGACGGGTCCCAATGTAACGAGTCCCAATGTGTCAATGGATATTCGAGGACCACAACGAGATTCGTCACAGTCCAGTGATGATGGAAAACAAGATGGCGAAAACAAGAAACGGGGATTCTTTCACATGCCCCACTTCGGTAAAAAGGACAAACCAAGATCACGATCGCACTCAAGTGATAGTGGGCACTCAGATACCGAGGGGAAAGCTAAAGGTGGTGGTGGGATAAAACTACCGAAATTTAAATTACCCGGAGCAAAACGGGACAGGTCCCATTCAAGTCATAGCGATGACTCCGACAAAGAAAGGTATATTGAAAAGCCCGATATATCACTGCAAGTCAAGGGTCCAAGACGCCCCTCTCAATCTAGTCATGATGGTAAAACGGATGATGGAAAGAAGAAACGGGGATTCTTCAACTTTGGAGGCAAACGTGATAGAACGAGATCTCGCTCTAGCGGAAGTGATCATTCGCGAGATAGAGATGGCATGGTCATACCACAGCCACCACAGGTTGATCTAAATGTAAAACGGGATCGGTCACATTCGAGCCATAGCAGCGATTCAGAACAAGAAAGACGAAACATCAATATACCGTCACCTTCCGCTGAGGTTGCGCTGTCAAAACCTGAGCTACATGTTGATGTTGAAAAAACTGATCCCCACAAGAAGAAACGTGGGTTCTTCCATTTACCTGGAAAACGAGACAGAACGAAATCGCAAACAAGTGAAAGCGATCACTCAGACAACGAGAAAACACAAAAGGAGAAAAAGAAAGATAAGAAATCGTTCTTTTCGTTTCCCGGTCGAAAGGCTAGATCACGCTCACATTCTAGTGATGATGAAAAGGATCAAAGCCCAAAACGGGGTGAGCAGGCATTGGTCAAAACACCTGTGATAATACAAGGTCAACAAAGTCCCTCGGTATCTATTCCGGGTATGCGCAGAAGGTCAAGGTCGGGTTCCAGTAAAAGTGGAGATTCCGACAGGGAGAAGATCAATCTGAAGGGGCCGTCGTTATCCGTCGATCTTCAGGCACCACAAATACCCAGATTGCATTCAAGTGATAGTGACAATTCAGATAGAGAGAAGGAACTGAATATGCCCTCCGTGACAATGCCTAAAATGTCTAAAAGACGTGGATCGAAATCGAGCAAAAGTGGCTCAGACTCAGACCAAGAAAGGAAAGATATACGTCCGCCTAACGTTGCATTTCCTCAAGTATCCCTTCGACGTGGATCTAAATCAAGTCAAAGTGGAAAAGACTCGGACACAGAAAGCAAAATGATACGTCCGCCATCGATCACATCTCCAGTTAGAACCGTAGCAGCAAAACCTTACATGAGTGATAGTGATGATTCATCAAAAGAACGAAAAGCTGTATTTGGAAAACGCGATCGATCCAGGTCTCATTCAAGCGTATCCAGTGGGGACAACTCAGATCAAGAGAATAAACGGAAAGATGGCTTCGGTATCAAATTGCCAGGTCTACCCGATGTCGTAACTAGGCAACGGTCGCATTCAAGCGCGAGTGATGATTCAAATAAGCGCAAAGTGGTCAGTCCCGGGGGTATCGACATCCAACCAATTAGTGGACCCAATTTTGGTAGACCTGGTTCCATTTCAGATCCTGATTTTGACGGGTTAAGATCGAGACCCGATATAGAAGGAAAAGGAATTGTATTGGTTAGAGGTCAGAGATCAGGTTCTAGTGATAGCGAATCAGATGACGAGAAACGGAAGAGACAAAAGCCAGAAAAGTTGGATTTCGACACAAGCGTGGTTCCGTTTGATGACGGTTTACATCTAACAGAACCGTCTATAGAAGTCAAAAGAAAAGTGTCCCATTCTAGCTCAAGTGATGAAGAAGGAAAATCGGCTAGAGGGGACGGTTTGAGAATCGCTCCAGTGGTTGCAAAACCAAGAAAATCTAAACTTAAATTGACAGGTGACGCTGACATGGAAATAAGGCAAACTCGATCCGACAGCAGCCACAGCGAAAGTAGTAAGAGTTCTGACGCTGAACCACACTATGCTCCGGCTGGGCCCAGTATTCTTAAACCACCATATCTAGCCGAGCTCAAAAAGCGAATAAGTGTTGAACGCCCAGATGACATGGTGAATGTCAACCCAAGTGTTGATATGAATACAGACCCGAGATTTGATGCGAATTTTGACCAAGCGTTTAATGTGAATACCGACCCGAATCCTCCACAATTCGGCGCAAAACCAAGAAGAGGCAGTCATTCATCAAAGAGCTCAAATGAAGAAGAATCCAGAACAATATTGAAATTCAATCGCGGATCCCGAAGCGGAAGCGACCACTCAAAACGGTCACGTGAGTCATTTGACCAGAGAGGCAAAGAACAAATTCGGAGCCAATTCGACGTTGCACCACGTGACAGATCAGGAAGTGACCATTCGCACGGTTCATTCACACGGAGAACCGGACAAATACAAATCAATGTGGACCCACAGCAACAGCGCGATATGGACCTACCAAGCTATGATGAGGCATACCACCGACACCGCGCCGAATTAGGACTGCCACCAGTGACATTGCCCAATATTGATCTTGAACACCCGGAACGCCCCAGTATTGCAGTAGCACCTGATATAGTTCTCTCAAACGATGTCACAAAGCCGAAGCCACCAGCCCGCTCGCGATCGCCTCAGAGACAAGGTAGTTCATCAAGCAGTGATTCAGAATCCGATAAAGAGAAAGTTAAACATCCAGGTTTCCAAGCTCCACAGTTTAGACCAGGCTTTGATCCTGATATCAATCGGACACCTCATGAAATGGCGATCGATGTACCGCAGTATTTGGTTGACCAAAGTGAAAGTAGTGGCAGAGGTATGTCGATCTACGAGAACGAACCCAGTCGCATGGTTGCGGTGAGTATGCCATCTATTGATGTAGCTGCTGAATATGAAAATATTGATTTTCCCCGGCGCGGTCGACCTCAAACACGTGGAGGCGCAGGTGCACAGGCTCAAGCACGTAACAGATTAAGTGTGAGTAGTGCAAGTGATGGGGAAAGTAAGAGTTCGGAAAGGAAATCAAAGAAAGATGGCAAAGATGATGGCAAGGAAAAGAAGAAACGGTCTCGTTCATTTTTCTCGTTTTTCCGTCGGAACCGGTCAAAGGATAAAGAAACCGACGCTGAAACAGCAAGAAAAAAGGCTGAAAAGAAAGCAGAAAAGGAACGAAAGAAGGCAGAAAAGAAAGCAAAGAAAGAACAGAAAAAGAAAGCCAAGGGTGCCAAAGGAAAAGGAAAATCCGATGCGACTCCTTCTCAATCAGCACGAACATCCATAGCTTTCTCACAGGAAAGTCTATACGCATCTGCAGTCATTGATTCCGATCGCCATTCGCATAGTAGCCATTCAGATTCAGACCATTCTTCTGGGACAAACACCAATAACCACGCGAGTTCCGGAACCCAGCCCGCTGTTCCGTTTAAATCATCACAGGAATCACTCGCTTCGATTGCATCGCTTCCGATAGAGGAGGGACCTATTGTGAAGAAAAAGATGGGTTTAGACGATAAGGCGAAAGCTCATTTTACCCGTAAGCAATCGGCGGAATCGATGTCATTAGGTGGCAGCATTCAGTACGCGACACCCTATATAGGTGATGGTCAACAACGTAGACATGGAATAGCAATGAATTTACATAATATGCAAATGAATGCAAATGATGATCAATCTAAATATGCAAATGAAGACCAATCTAAATGTGCAAATGAGAACCAATCAGAAGACGAAGACACATTGGTCAATAGTAGCAATGAGAGGAAATTAATAAATAAAATTGTTCATCAACAAGTATCACCAGCTGTAGATGTTCAATTAGTAAGACCGGATGCTTTCATTCAAGGCGCTGCTGTCCGACCACCCAGTGGCTTTGACTTTGATGAAGAGCAAAATACGTCGTCGGATTCATGTATAGAGGACCTTGACAATGATGATGACGATTTCGAGGCGAATGTTAACAAACCAAATGACCTTGACCTAAACCAATCTAATGACCTTGACCCGAATAATGGAGAACCAATAGGAGATACGGTCCAAGAAATTTCGATAACTCCTGATGTATTTGAAGCACGACCTGGGGATGTTGTACATGAAATATCCATAACGCCCGATTTGAGCCAATCAGAGCCGAGTTCTTGTTTCAACACAATGAGCAAAGTGGAAGAGTTGTTTAATAAACTGGAAGGAAGTGGATCAGAGAAATCTGGTTCCAATAAAGATGTAAGTGGCCATTCGAAGATTCCAATACTATTGAATGACATTGAAAAGAAATATGCTATAGATACAGATGAAGAAAGTGTACGAGAAATACCCATTGAAAACAAGGTCCATCAGGAAACGAATCAGATTCAACATAAAGAAATCACACTAGAAGAGCAAGATACCAATCCGAAACAAGCGCCAACTTTCGCAATCGGGCGACGATCAAAAAGCATTGATTCTGCTAGCGATAGCCACAGTGCACGAGAGCAACCAACTACCTTCAAACACGACGACGATGATGATGAACTAAGGACAATGCCCCAGCTCATTCGTTCCTTAGACGACATACACACAGAAGGTATCGCCCCAGCCCCTCCAGTTCGAATCCAGAGCTGTGAAGAACTCCTTAAATACTCCATGATCAAAACCAGCGGAAGCCCATCTGTCAACTCACAGCGCCGAAACAAATCCAGATCGCTGCGGTCGGTTGGAAGTTTGATCCGAAAGGGGTCGGATCGTATTCGTAGATCGCTTCAGAGGCTAACGAGTCCATCGAAGAGTACAGATGAGCGGCCAAATGTGGAGTCTAATGTTCAGTATAGGGATCCGCGTGTGAATGATATGCATAAGCGATTGAGCTATGTGGAAGCGTTAGCTGCTGCTCAGGAAAGCGTTAATGACAAGTCACAAAATGATAGCAAACAGGGTATGGCAGCCACGGACATGCAGACCGAAACAAAGATGGAATTGGTAAGTGGTGAGCCAGTTGCAGAACCAAATTCGATGGATAACAATCCGAAAGCTCAAGAGGAAAAATATAGCTATTGGGATAAAGATTCCTCTGATTCTGACAGTTCAACATTTAAATCCGAAACTCTAAAACGAGCTGCTCCAGATACAGAACAAGAAGAGGGCAACGTCCAATTGGCCGAGGCAGTTCCCAAAGACAAGACAGATGTCAAGGAAGAGCCACAAGTTATTGACTGGTCTGAGAGTGGTTCAGATTCATCAGATAGTGATTATATGAAGAAGCAGGATGCAGTCAAAGATACCAATGATGAGCTTGCCAATTCAACTAATCAATCAGAATCTATCCAATCCCAACCTGATATGTATCACGAGATCGAGCATAAAGCAGAGGAACAATCTGCCCCGAAAGCGGTTGTATTAGACATTACATTTGATAAAACACCACCAGTAACGGTTGCTGACACACCTGATCGAATCAATGATGAAACAAGTTCCGATGATACCTCAAAAGTAAACGACCGAATGGCGATGTCATCGGGGGATGAAAACAAACATCATTTAACCAAGGATGACAGGACCAAGGCAGATTCACAGTCGAGTGATGATAATAGAGACGGTATGTACAGTCTCGAGCGCCAACCAGACAGTGCGTATAGCCTTGAGAGACCACCAAAACCAACCAATGAGTCAGCGCCGCAACCTCAAAATAAGCACCATGGTATTTCGAACCGAGTCACACTTGAGTCGGGTGATTATTCACGTGTCGTTGAAAACGAAGAACTAGCATTTCGTATCAATAAAGGCCTAAAACCTGTACCACAAGAAGAGCCAATTTCGGAAACTGAATTGCAATTTAATGCAAATGAATTGCAATTAGAGCATGAGGGTGATGCTGAGCCATATTATAGCGTGGCACAGGACAGGGAGCAACTGATGTTGATAGCTAGAGGCCAAGCAAAGGTAAACGAGGTTTCGTCAGACACTGATGATAATGGACAGCAGGAGAAAGCAGAAAGGTAACTATGAATCAATTTGGTTATATTTCGCAAGATATTCATCGTTTGATTTTATATTCGTTTTATATTGAGCAAATATATATATATAAAGACGCAATGCATAAAACATCGTTGATTTGTCGACTCGTTATGTAGCGAAACAATAAAACGTTGCGATAACAATAAACACGTTGATTTTCTGACAAAATATGCATCCAAAGAACGCTTCCATGCTGACGACGTTTACAACACAAGCAACTCAAGATGTTTCATGATTTCGTTAAGGGTGTGGCCACATTTATCAATCTAACCTTCAAACCTAGCTTCAAACCACTTAAGGTCGTGGTTCCGATGACACAAATAAATTGCTGGTTTAATGCGCCTTTAAACCATACTTCAAACCACCTTCAAACCTACCTTCAAACTACCTTTCAAACCAAATGCAGCATGTGACTTTCTTATTCTAAATGTTTTTACAGCTGGTTTGAAGCGAGTTTGAAGGTGGTTTGAAGGTGGTTTGAAGGATTGAAATTGTTTATTGCCGCCAAGACCTTAAGTGGTTTGAAGCTTGGTTTGAAGGTAAGTTTGATCAATGTGGCCACACCCTAAGAGTAACATTTGTAATTTGTTTACTGTATTTGTTTTAACATAAATATATGTTTTTTTATTGATAATTTAACTAAAATATTCAAAGTCTTATACATAATAGATGCATGTAGTATTTATAATCCTCAAACAATAGTTGATAATAATTAATAATAATGTTGATAATGATAGACTTCCTTTAATATAATTTCCAGACATGTTAGCTGTGAAAAATGAATTAAAATATTCAGCCAAACATTGATTTTAAGTATTTACTTACTAATAAATCATATTATAAAACGGACATCAAACGCTAAACACAACATTTTTATTGGTTCTTTTATATGACTAGATAAATCCCAAATCAAATTACTATCAAAATATAAAATATGTCAAGTGATTTAAGCATTAAAAAGTATGCAGAAAAATAGGCCAAGGTGTTGTCATTATCTTTAAAACACTTGTAACCTGCACTCATGATAAAAACGTACAACGAATATCTAACAATAAATGGCCTCTAAACTTATTTACACGTAACTAAGCGATCCGATATAGTCTGTTACAATAAATCAATACGGAGCATTCACTATAATAGACTGATACAATAAAGAGCTAAGTATCTGCATTGGGCATAGCCTTGCTGGTACTGCTAAATGATCAGGATCAATAAAGGACCATGTGCCCTTATGGACATTTGTCACTGGCTTTGCTAAATGGGATCAAGTATGGAGGACACAAAGGTACATGTATTCTACTGAGTGACTTATACTCATACGGAAAAAACAACAGTGTTTGTAGCGAAAGTAAATAAGTATGGACTATTTTGATTGATGTAAATAGGATAACTCATATTATAAAAGGTAATTAAACTTTATCAAATCACGATAATTGTAATATAAATTATAAAAGTATATAATCATGTAAATTTCATAGTTGATTTGTTACAGCTAAAACGATCATCTAAACAAGTTTCTGAGAGCAGTATTGTATAGATTGTTTATTGTCCCCGTTGAAAAATATTATAACCATAATCAGAAATCATTTTGACGAAGCAGTGTCCATCAATATATTAGGATTCTAATCATTTAAGTTATTTAAGAACTCTAAACTATGCTTGCATGAATACAAAAAAAAGTATTATTACATTATTATGAATAATTGAATTTCGGTAGACTATTTGAAAAAAATATAACATGCTATAATAATGCATGCAACCCGACAAAACCATACCATGGCCTCGATGAATTGTGATGTAAGAAGCACGTTTACCCGATGTCATGTCGTTAGACTTGACCAACGTTCATAATAAACCACATGACAACATAATTTCGACGTCGACGCCACATACCTGTGAATTTCTTTTGTATACTGAAATAATCAATACACTTTTGGAAAAAAAAAATATATACAGATATTATATTATATATGTAAATACTATCATGATCTGGCCATAATCTCCCGCGATCGCTGTAAAATTAAAAAAAAAATACATATAAAAGATAAATATTGAAAGCGACATAGACTTTACAGTGTCCGCATATGAGCATGGTCACATCATTTAATAATAATATAATAGTGCACATACAACACATTTATTTCGTAATTTTATTGCAGACTAGAATCACCAAAACTAGACCACCAGCCTCCGGTTCCACCAAAATCAGAGGGTTCCACTGCAACTCAGGGTTTAATTGGACCGAAGTTCTTCACCGACAAGCCTCTCAATAGAATCCCACTTCGAGTGAAGAGAAAGTATCCAGATGTTTTCAAACTCTCTAAGGAATTTCTAGACGACTATTTCGGCGATTCTGAACTGTCAGAATCAGACTGCGAAGACATGGAGGTAATTGCAATGGAGTATTTTATGTTAATGTTTAATTGCAATTGTGTACTCTGTTATATTTTCACAAATCGATAATGCTAAAAATCACCGTGAACTGAATACCAAAGCTTCACTATTAAGTTCAAAATTGGGATTTCGAGTATCAGTTATTTATAGTCATGTGAATTCAAAGTTATATTCACCATTATATCACACTACACTATGATCCATTTACTGCCCCTAGGTATGCCTAGATGTACAGGTGTGATTTTGCTCATAATGGCAATGAATGGTTTCTGCTCATATACCCAATATAATAGGCACGGTAATGACATTGGGTGTCCAGTACGGGGACAAAAGCTCAGTGATGAAATGCCCTGCGTTTTCGCCCATCCTTCCTATAGTGCCTGACATCATTAGACCTAACGCGAACAATACTTTTGTAATTAGATATAGCGGATGTAATTCTACCATTGCATTTTCTGTTTTCCATAATCTTTTGGTGCAAAATGTCCAACGAATAATAATGGTCACTTGTTGATTAAGCTTTTCGATATAGTAAAAATAGTTATTGTTATTATGATCTCAATATCTAACCAATTATGTTTAATGAAAGCAGCGATCGACAACTAATACTAACCTGCTTCCGACACAGATCATTATTTTATGAAATACAATTAATAATCACTCACTTCATCATTCTAGTCCACAGTTGATAGATTGATACAGGCATTGGAGTAATGTGATGATGTAACTTAGTATACTATACATTGCCATGAGCATTTCTATTTACTCAATTGTCTCTTATTCAAGTGCAATGAGATATCCTTAACGATTATTCGACTCATTATGAATAAATTATTTGCCTTTTAATGGAGAAAAATAAGGACACCTTCAAATAAAAAAAAGACGCTCTGATTGATTAAGTCATAAATGTTGCTATATAAATCCCGTATAGCAAACGTCACTATATTTAAATTGTATATATGAAATGGAATAATATAGTAGTAGCTTACCAGCTATAACAATATGTTTTTAAAAATTATATATAATATTCAAGTTAAAAACATAGATGTGTTTTATTGTAGCGAAATGAATGAGAGCTTATTAGTTGCGTGATGATTTGTTTCAAACACACTCAACTCGTTTATTTATCATAAGTTGAATAACCGTTTTGGATATATATACAATTACATTAAAAAATACAATAAAGTATGTATGAATATAAACATGGTCACAAGTAGGGGGGAAAAGCCGGTTTTGGGACAAATCCGGTATTATCGCTCACAAAAATAACATTTTCGGGATAAACGGTTACCATGGGGACAAATCCGGTAT